>JXCR01146618.1:386369-397287 GCA_002079205.1 Phalaenopsis hybrid cultivar | reverse complement strand
TTATCTCAAGTCCTCCACCAAACTCTTGAAGTTCCTTTGAATCTCTTTTCTTTTACAATCACTCAAAACAAAATAACAAAAAGGATAAAGTAAATAAAAAGTGGTTTCTAAAAATCTCTTCGATCTAACTCCACATAAAAGAACTTTCAAAACTTGCCAATATTTTCATGACCCTTTTCTAAATCCTCTCTTCTTTCTTTTATAGCTTTCCAAGAGGTACCTTGGGATATCTTTAAAATGTGTCTTGATTCGATGTATTTGCCCAAGAGATGCATTCTTTCATGATAATTTTCTTCCATTGTGGTTATAACCACCTATTAAGCCAATGGGTGCCTCAAAAACCTCTTCGAAATTTGTGAAAACCTATTTTATTTGTCTATTAACTGCCACTGGCGCTTAAGCGCGGGGTCTCGGCACTTAGGCGCGGCCTTATCTTTTTAATCGGCGCTTAAGCCCCGGATCTGGAGCTTAGGCGCCAAAACTCTTTTGCATTATTTTTCACATTTTTGCTTCAAATTTGATCATTTTTCACTCATTTAAGCATTTTCTATTTTTACTTGTATCTGCAAGAAAGACACAAAAATACTTTCCATTAAAACACAATATCTCAAAAATAGGTATAAAAATGTGTCTAAAAACACTATATATTTTAGGTGTATCATCAATATCTCAAAAATATGTATAAAAATGTGTCTAAAAATACTATATATTTTAGGTGTATCAATCATCATCTGAAGTTGCCAACTGCTCGATCACAGCGTCACCTCATTCTATGAAGAGAGAGGGGGAGAGCGAAGTCATGCCTCAGGCGGCTTATCATAGGTTTTTTATTTTATTATTTTGATTTTAGCAGGTGCACTTAAGTTGATGGTTTTTGTTATTGTTGTTATTATCGAGTCATTAGTTTTGTTTAAAAGTTATTTAACATTTTGTCAGGCTCCTATGCTTGTCATGTGGTATAGGGTTTTTTCCAAAACATATGTTGTGTCCTCTATCCTAAGGCCTTTCATAAGAAAATGATCACATATTTACAATTTTTCAACCTAAGCATGTGTCCTAGATCCACCAACCTAGGGTCTTTTCCACATGTCAGAAGTTTAGTGAATAACAAAAATATAACATATAAAGAAGACATATGCAGCCAAGTACAATAAAAAAAGAAAGCGCTATTATGTACCTGCCACCTCTGATGTTATTTTAGAAAAAAGAAAATGCAATTATATTTGAAAGATCGGAGTTGGGTTTAATAATTTACATTAGGGATGGGCTCATCTTCAGAACCTGTGGCCTTGATAATACTTTTCAAGTGACATTTGTAGGCAACCATCAGCATATGTGTNAAAGATAAAAACTTATCTCAAGTCCTCCACCAAACTCTTGAAGTTCCTTTGAATCTCTTCTCTTTTACAACAGTCTCAATACAAAACTAGAAACAAAAAAGGATAAATATGTGGCGCCTAAAAATCTCTCCAACTAACTCCCCAATTTTTGAATTTTCAAAACTTTTCTAGTACTTTTAGGACCTCTTTCAAAGTCCCAATCTTCTTTATTTTATAATTCTTCAAAAGGTGTCTTGGTATCTCTATAAAATGTGTCTTAATTTGATGTATTTCCCCAAGAGATGCATCCTTTCGAAATAATTTTTGTCCATGGCGGTTGTAACCACCTATTAAGCCAATAGGTGCCTCAAAAAAGTCTTAAAAATTGGCAAAAACCAAATTTAGTCATCCAATAACTGCCACTGGCGCTTAAGCGCGGGTCCTCTAGCTCTTAGGCACAGCCTTCTCTATTTACCCGGCGCTTAAGCATTGAATCTGGTGCTTAGCCGCCAAAACACTTTTGCACATTTTTCACCTATTTGCTCCAAATTTGATCATTTTTTACCCCTTTAAGCATTTTTCATATTTTTACTTGTACCTGAAATAAAAACACAAAAATACCTTCCATTAAAGCGCAATATCTAAAAAATAGGTATAAAAATGTATCTAAAAACACTATATATTTTAGGCGTATCACTGGCCACTTTCTTTTTATTTTGAGTGTTTGTTTGCGTTGTGAGTGAAGGAAGAGAATTCAAAGGAATTCAAGACATTTGGTGGAGAGGATTTGAGATAACTGTTTATCTTTGTGAATTCACTTGGTTTTAATTTAGATTTCTTATTTATGTGCATGATTTCTACTTTTAAACTCATGTGTGGTTGTGATTTCTCCATGGATTTTGAGTAATTTTCCTTATCTTTTTTCCTTAAAATGATAAGTGATTAAGTATTTAAAGGAAGTTCTGTGAAGTATTAGACTTCAATGTTGGAAGAAGTTTTGATGATTTGAAACATTGAACTTCATTTACTTCTTGATTTGGTCAATTATGATGTTAATACCTGTTGTGAGAACATGTAAGATCTGAGATGGTATTGTCTCGGTCAACAAATGGATATAATCATATATTGATTTCATGAATGAGAATGCAGTTCATGGGATTGAGTGCAAAAAAATAGGGAAATAAACTTTTCAAGGGTGTAGAATTAGAGGACTTTAGAGTGACAGGCTAAAGCCCGCAATTTGATATATAATTTTAAGTTTTGATATGAGATGTTAGCCCCAAGGTGGAGGGAGAAAAGGGAACTCCAAAGTGAGAGCTAGTATCTTCCCTACCTAACCTATCTTCAAGACTATTCAAACTATAGATTAGCCAATGTCCTTTATAGCATCTCTAGTAAGGTTAAAGACATTATTGCTCCTATTTGACAGAATACATTTAGCATACTTCCACAATAGAATTTATATACTTATTTCTGGTTCATGATAAGGGAAAAAAAAAATATTACTTATATTTCCTTCACCTTGCAAATATTTAGTAAAGTGAATTAGTTTTTTACTTTATTTTCATAAATCAAAAATTACAAAAAAAATCAATTTTTCATTCCTATTATAGCATCTTAAGTTTAAGTAAGAATATTTTGCTATGTAGATTTTTGTCATCTAACCTTTCTAGCTTTTTAAAGTGCATATTGTAGTCTTCCCTGTGGGTTCAATATTCGGGGCTTAATCAAAAAGTCCTATACTACTTGATAACGATACATATACTTGTGTAGTATCCCATATTTAATTATTATAACTATGTTTTTCTTTGCTTCATAGTTAAAAATTTAACTAGCTTTTTTCTTTGGATCATGTTGTGTCTTTGTTGCAAAGTAGGAACCACTATTAATGAAATTAAGCATATAATCGCATACATCACATTTTACATCTATATAGAAAGTCGGGATCACTTCCCTTTTCTGAATAAATCTCTCTTTCAGATCATATGAATGATCAGAAGAAGAGACGAACTAGAAAAAAAATTACATATGTTAGTACTTATACAAAGCACCCAGTCTTTAGCTTTTGAGCTGGTTCTTTCGATACTCCTTCAACTTCTAGACCTTCTACTTCTCATACATCAATTAAACCAAAAGTCACTTTGGAGAGTTTATCTGATCAAATGCAAGAGTTATAAGATGACTTTACAGATGTATGATCATACAGCCTATATGGAGCATTTTGATGAATATTTTCAGGGGCTAGTGATTTTGGAAGCAGCGTCTACGACTCCATGCTTCAAATTTTGAGAGACCATAAGTTAATTGGGGAGGGCAATTCAGCCTTATTTCCACCATTTTTGAAGTATGTACCTTTTAATTATCCAAAGAACATGGAGATGGATAGGGAAGAGACTGATGTTGAGGCTGATGAAAATGACGAGGAATAGTGTTTGAGTTATGTATATTGAGTGTAGAGTTTTATTATTGTGTTTATCTATGTTTTTAGATGTTAGGAAAATCAATGTGTTTGTAATTGATGTTTAGATTTATTTTAATTCACCTTTGCTTGTTTGTTTGTACTACTTCGTTGTTTGTACTACTGTTTGTTGTACCATACTAATGTTGTTATACAGGTTTGTTATGTGTAGAAATATCCTTTACTTAGAAAATATTTTTTTACATGTGATATTTAATGAAACTTTATGTACTATTATACACATGCTTTTGACTCGATACCTACATAATTTCATGTTCAAAACATTGTATAGAAGACTAGTTATAAAAATTGTACTTATTTTCTTCTTACCTACATTCCTATATTAATTGTTTTACCCCGTTCAAAAATTTAAGTTTGTTAGGGAGATATTTTCCTTAAGAGAGAATAAACATTACTTTTCCTCAATAAACTACATTTTTAAAATTATGCTAACATGACCTGTGGTATGTCAGATTAGCTTTAGATAACTATATTTTTTATTTTTATAAATATTATAGTAAATTTACGTGAAAGTTTTTGATAACTAAGGTTAGTTCTAGAGTTAAGATATTTAGCATAAGAGTATAAGATTATGCTTTTACTATTTAAAATAAAGAAATTTGTATATTTGAAATATTAAGATTCTTATATTTACAAATAAAAAAAAAGAATTGAGACTCTATGAAAAATCTTCTTCAAAGCTAATATGCATTTATCAAGTAAAGAAATGTGAGTAGACTTTAACTATAGGAAGAAGATAGTAAAATTTAAATCATTAAAAGCTATCTACATATAATAATTCTCACTTGAAAGAAAAAAAAAAGAAAGGAATAATTATGATCCTAAAAGAAAAGAAAAAAATTATATATGTGTGTGTGTGTGTGTGGAGAAGCTTGAGAAGACGTGAAACACCAAAATAATATGTTATTTTAAGTATACATTTTATGCTTATTTTTGGTGATATTGCACTTTAATGAAGGGTATTTTCATGTTTTTTGTTGCAGGTATATTAATTTTAGGCATTTGAAGCAAAAGTAGCAAAAAAGATAAATTTTTGAGCCAAAATAGTGAATTTTAATATTCTGGCGCCTGAAGTGCCACTTTATAGAGAGCTCGCGCCTTGTCAGTACTATTTTTAGTGTGGGGTTTGCCCGTAAGAAGCTGTCGGTCATCGGAATTGAAATCCCGTTGCCCGCGAAAATCTTAATTTTGAAAAAGATGAAGTCAAACTGAAGCCATAATTTTTATAGTTTGGATGAAAGAGCGCTTTACCTCAAATTNAGATTTCTTAATTTGTCATGCATATAAATAAATTAGGTTTTAACTTAGCAGCCAAAACATTGATTCCACAAGGAAAAAATTTTATTATTGTATATTATGTAAATCAGATTGTCTATAAGTTAGTCACACTGTTGGATTAGAGCCACCAGCAGCCTAAGAAAGTAAGGGCAACTTTTTACCCAATGTTGGTGAATAGTATCACCATCCTAAACCCTCACAAAGTCATCTAGTTAGGAGATATAACATTATCCTGCTATCCCAATTTTAGCACTAGATGCCTTTTGCACCATTGCCCTTATCCCCGACACTTTCCACTTATAGTCTCGCTTGATGATTCATATAAAATCTCCACATTATGAATGTTTTCACTTAAATCTAAACACCTCCATAACTCCATTTAATCTCCCAGAACAGTGAGAACTAAAAACCATTCGTCGTGTTTAACTACCAATTAATGGCCTATTAAAGATGCCTTTCTTTCTTTTTTGCTTGGCACCTCCAACCTTTCCTAGAATTCCAAAAACAATTTCATACAACTTGTCCAATATATCTGAAATGCTTGATGAAGCACAACTGAGAGCTTTCAAAGCATCATTCCTTCTAGCATGAAATTCAATATATGGATTTAAAGCATCAACACTAAGTTGCCCCACAATTCTTGGCTCAACATCTGCTATAGTGACACCTCCTAATGTATCAATATCAGCAAGTACATCCCAATTTGGAGCAGGGATTCCACCGGGTGCATTTGTGCCTTATGTGACATCATTCGCCAAAATTATAGCCAATTCATAATAACAAAGCACAATACATTCCTATCTTCACATTTTTGATGAAGCATAATAAGGGATGTCACTAAAGATGGTTCCACTGAGTTGTACATTACAAGTTTTGAAAACATATGATGCGCAAGCTTCCTCTATAAACTTTCTTGAGTTGTCATCGCAACAAATTCATGACTACTCCTTGACAGCGGAGCATAAGAAACTGGTAGCTTCTTTTTCTGCCTTTGTTGGAAAACCTTGATGAGATTCAAAGTTCACAGCCAAAATGGTGTCGCTCTGGATCAGGCTCCCTTTCAAGAATTTTAGAAGGACGCAAGTCCATGTACGTGGACTTATCAGTAATAACTGATTGATAAAGAGAGTAAATCTTCCTCCTCCAATCCTTTTTCACTTGAGAACAAATAATATGAGAAGAAGATTGAGTAGGAATATTTGTTCATTCTTTTCCACGGACAAAGCTTAAGAGTGCCAACATTAATTAGAAAAATGAGCAAATTATCACTTCATATGACATATTACAGACAAAAAGCTGTAGTCTCCCAAATTTTCGTCGCCTCTGACTCTTATAACATTCAATTCTTTAGTAGAAGTGATCTCATAATTAGAAACCAAAAAGAAAGATGCACAATGAAATCCAACTTCATTTGAGGAAGTCCATAATAAGTTACAAAATGTAGAATGTCTCACGCAATATAACGGGCAGATATTAGGCATAAGAGAAGAGAAGAGTTCAGAGAGTTGGTAGGATGCCATATCCATGCATCCCAAATAATTCATGCAATCATTTTCTAGATTAGCTTGTTGGCACTGTGATCTGTGTCCCATTACGGTTAACCCTCAATTGTATTTGCTGACGAAGATGATGAGAATTTGGATTGAAGCAACCACATGAAAAGCCTTTTGAATACCAAGATCCGTGAATGCAGAAAGTGGATCTAGCTTACTGGAGCAAGAAAGAATCAAATCTAATACAATAGAGAAGAGAAGCAATATGCAACTCTATAAAATTGTGCCCAACTAGAAAGAACTAGAAGTAATCGGTTTGAGAATGGGTTGAACAATGGAAGAATAACTGCTTTTTTCATGAGCTTAAATTTAGTCATTTTAATCATGTGAACATCCATCTTATGTTTGATTAAATCATAATGTGATGAGGGGAGGGTCTAACTTTGTCATAAGAGCCTTTCATTTTAATATAATTTGGACTTGGACTTGGTTTTGATGGGCTTTTAAAATTGGTTATGGTGGGTTGGTTTTGGGCTTTTAAAATGGTGATGGGCTTGGTGAACTTGTTGGATTTGGTGGGTTTGGTTGTCTTGGTGTATTTGGTGGTTTTGGTTGTCTTGATAGATTTGGTGGATTTGGTGGGTTTAGTGGTTTTGGTAGATTTTGTGGACTTGGTGGTTTTGTTGGATTTTAAATTTACAATGGGGAATTCAATTTTGAAAATTGGTTTTGGCTTTTCATTTAGTAGTGGTGTGTGTGAGAGTAGGAGTAATGTGTAATTTTAGTTGTGATGATGAAGTGATATGTGTGGATGTGCATGTGGTGTAATTTTGTGTGTTAGTATATTTGATGTTGTGTAGGTAAAATCCCTAAGTCACAAAAGGTCTCCCTATGACATCCTTCTTTATTATAGGAATTGATCTTGAGTTTCAATGTGTTGGTCCTAATCAAACAAACTAAGGCCCCTGTTTTGGGCAGGTTATTTGGTGCGGTGCATTTTGAAAACACACTTAGGACCGTTTGGGTAAACTGTGTTTTGGCAGCTTATTCAAAAAGCTGTGTTTTTAAACTGTTGAAATCAATGTTCTCACACCGTTCCTGACTAGGTGCAGTGGTAGCTTTCTAGTTGTGGTCTGACTTTCCAAAAAGAAATATTTTAAACTTTTAAACAACAAATTATTTTTAAGCAGCTTATCATCAGCTTATTAATAAGTCGTAACTACCCCAAATAGACCCAAAGTGTTGAGGATTTAAGACCACACATATGAGACTACAAGAAGTTGAGAAGTGGTTTGAATTTCTAGTTGGGGTGAGTCCCACCACCAATCTTCTAGGAGATTCAACATAAAAATATTATGACTAGATCCTAAGCTCTAGAGGAAGACACATATCTCAAATGAGGTCAACACACATTTAAGAGGATAATCCCCACTTTTTAGTCATCTTTTAAATCTTCTCCTTTCACCTATTTAGAAACTAGGAGTTAAGGATTGGAGAGTGGACTTTCATATTTCCTTTCTTCAACATCCTTCCTTCATTTACAAGTCTTCCTCAAATTTTGTGAGCCCACGTACGATAAAGAACCCTACGTCCAAAAAGGATTCAACAATACAGTATGTGGTTTGAATAAGTTTAAATCTAGTTCAGACCAAATTTCTAATTTCTATTTCAGAGACAATGTTTGTACACTAGCTTTGAAATCAAAGTTCAGACTAGATTTAAACTTATAATATATATTTTGAACACTATTCAACCCATATTTTGAAGTTTCAAATAATATTCCAACTAAACTTGGATTTTGTTCAAACTGTGTGTGATTGAAGTTGGTTTGAGCACAACTTTAATTTCTATTTCAACCTTCTAAGCTAGTTAAAAGTTCATTTTTAATGGTTTTAATTTTGTGTTCGACCCTCATGCTCAAACCTAGGTTTTCGATTTATCTCTTCTTTTGCGATCATAATGATAGTATGAGGCTACTAGGAGTTGAAGGAATTAATATAACGTAACCTAAAAATGAAATTTCAAACTCTTTTTTATATCAACATTAGAAGGGATGATAGAAAAGGATTGTTGGAAGTGTTGAGCTGTATGAAATCTCAATGAGAGAAGCGGTAGTTTAATTAATTAAGTAGACCACCAAAGAAACAATATGGAGTAATAAAAAAAAAATGGGGAGATTCAACTANGAAGTGTCGAGCTGTATGAAATCTCAATGAGAGAAGCGGTAGTTTAATTAATTAAGTAGACCACCAAAGAAATAATATGGAGTAATTAAAAAAAAAGGGGGAGATTCAACTAAAAAAAATATAACATATTAGTCCACTTCAAGTTTTTATTAGGGATAAAAAGTCAAAGCTTACTTCTAAATTTAATTACAACGAATCAAAATTTTTTTTAATATAACTATTTTAAAATCGTACTAAACTTTCTTAATTATTATACAAACGAAAGAACTAAATTAAAAGCAAAGATTTGTAATATTAAACTAACTTTTCTATGGATTTTCTTAGAAGAAAAAAAATTGCATTTTCAGTATATTAAGTACTTAATTTATTATTTGACTAGATCAGATGAAATGGACTTTGGTTCTAAGATTGTGGTTGCAACATCTAATGGATATACAAGTTTTGGGCTAAATATTCTATGAATCCTACTTGAAATTTTATTTGACCTTAACACTATTTATTTATAATTAGTTTTGTGCTCCACTTATAATTAATCAAATATTTGAATATATTTTTATCATTTGAAAAGTAACACCCATTTAATTACTATCAAATAATACATAGAAATTTTTTTTGTAAAATTGCTATTTATTTAAACACAAGATAATGATTTGAAACTCCCAAAAAATCCACTCNAATTGTATTTTCAGTATATTAAGTACTTAATTTATTATTTGACTAGATCAGATGAAATGGACTTTGGTTCTACGATTGTGGTTGCAGAATCTAATGGATATACAAGTCTTGGGCTAAATATTCTATGGTTCCTACGTGAAATTTTATCTGACCTTAACACTATTTATTTATAATTAGTTTTGTGCTCCACTTATAATTAATCAAATATTTGAATATATTTTTATCATTTGAAAAGTAACACCCATTTAATTACTATCAAATAATACATAGAAAAAAAAATTGTAAAATTGCCATTTATTTAAATACAAGATAATGATTTGAAACTCCAAAAAAATCCACTCATAATTTTATTAAATATATTAGATGTATGTTAATACACAAATTAAATTCATTAAAGAACTTACTTTTTTCATGCGTAGATTTATTGTACCTAAGCTATAAATATAAATTTGACTATAGGGGTGTTACATACATAAATACATAACAATTGAGATATTTATGTAAATTTCCCTATTTGTAAATACATTTGTATCTATAAATATTAAAAAAAGCCATAACAAAAAAGTTTAAAAATAAATATATAAAGGGGCCAAAATGAAACCTTCATGCATCCATCTTTTCTTTCCCTTCAAAATACTACATTTTTTGTTCACTATTGCCTTAGCCATATACATATATAACCATTTCCCAGCTAGAGCTTTCAATTTTCAACGCAGTCCCGCCGGACAGCGCTCATGCAACTCCGGCCCCGGTGCTGCATCTCGCCTCGGCATTAGATCAAACAGGAAGCGGGCGGTTATGCCGTTTCAAGCTTCCAAGCTCGACCTCCTTAAAACCTCATCCTCTACCCCCTCCATCTCCTCCCTCCTTTTCGAACACTCCTCCAACTCCCTTGCCATCTCCCTCTCCGACTCTTCTCATCTTCTCTTCCCCTCCTTCTCCCTATATTCCACATCGCCGCCGCCTACAGCAGTCCCTCCCGCTTCCACCGCCGTCTCCTTTCTCCGCCTCCTACCCATCAGCCGCGTCCTTTTCTTCGCGGTCTCTCCCCTGAACGCCGGCGCCGCTCTTATTCTTCGCGCCTGGATCCTCGACCTCAATCCTCCGCGCTTCGCATCTGTCCGCCTTACTTACAAAAAAAGGGAACCTGCCACCCTTCCCCTCGCGCATGGCTTCGGTGTGAGGCTCATCGGGACGGTCAACTACTTTGTTGTTCATGCGCCAGCCGCTAGTCAAATCTGGGTGATGGCTGCCAAGATAGAGGAGGGGGAAGATAATAAAATAGTTAGCGTAGATTTGGTGAAGTGCGCGGTGGTGGATTGCGATCTCCCGATATACTCGATTGGGATGTCCATGGGGATTATGGTGCTAGGTGAGATTGGTGGTGTTAGGGTTTTCCCTGTGAGGATGTTGGTGAAGGGGGTTGAGTTCAAGGGGAAGAGGAAAGGGCACTTGGCTGCTGGAAAGAGTGGTGATCGGTTGTTTGAC
>JXCR01146618.1:371537-384810 GCA_002079205.1 Phalaenopsis hybrid cultivar | reverse complement strand
GTCACTGGAGCTACACCAACCCTATCACGGATATAATCATTTCGCATTTTGTCTCTAAGTGTAAAGCCACTCATCCACCTAATCATTCTCATCTCGGCAACACTTAACTTAGTATTATGCTTCTCTTTTAAAGGCCAACATTCAGCGCCATAGAGCATCGCAAGTCTCACCACCCTCTTATAAAATTTTCCTTTCAGTTTAAGCGGTACTTTCCTATCACACAAAAGGCTCGAAGCATTCCTTCACTTCAACCAACCAACTTGAATTCTACTATTAACATCTCCATCTATATCACAATCACTTTGAACAACAGACCTGGGATATCTAAATCGTTCACACCTTTTAATAATTTGATCACCCAAAGTTACACAGTTGTCACTAGANATCCCTGAGGTATTCACCAGGTTAAGAGTAGGGAGCAGGTCCATGCAACCTTCTTAATATTTGGTAAAAGGCCTCGGGTCCATTTAAACTTTATTATGTTGCTTAATAATTCATCTTAGGAACAACCTGATGCTCAGTGAATATTGATGTCTTAATTATTCTCAAGAATAAGGTAAATGTCATTTACATTTCAATTTGAAAGTTATGTGGGTGAAGACCCTTTAGGAGACAAATTAGTGTTATTAAGAACATTTAGTCAAATTTTAGTCCTAATTGGACTTGTGGTGTTTTAAAAGAGTTTATGTTGATTTTTCTAAGCCTCTTTTAATAAGTGGATT
The DNA here is from genome assembly GCA_002079205.1 of Phalaenopsis hybrid cultivar. Classification (NCBI taxonomy): domain Eukaryota; kingdom Viridiplantae; phylum Streptophyta; class Magnoliopsida; order Asparagales; family Orchidaceae; genus Phalaenopsis; species Phalaenopsis hybrid cultivar. The sequence goes on along the minus strand of JXCR01146618.1, from coordinate 384,088 downwards.
TCAACTTAAGTTCACCACTAANGTGACTTGTCTATAATATTTTACATGAATGATGTAATTTAAATTCGGTCAAATCGATCAAATTCTTAATTCAACCAAAATAAATTTTCGTGTAAACTTCACATTCAAACTTTATATTGTATTTGTAAATTTTCATTTCAAACAAATAGTTTTCTCAAATTCCCGTAAAAAAATTATTATACATCACTAATTCACTCAACCAAACAACCCCTCAAACAAGGCGATAACCCACAAACTAGAAATCATGTCTAGGACAAAACACTAAAAGGAGCAATCCAGGCTAGGTTTCATGCGAGATTCTTTATTTGACATATTTAAAATATAATTAAACTAAATGAAGATATTTTAGATTTTGAGAATAGATAAATACATATTTATTAATTAAATTTAGTAAGAGAAATTAAAAAAGTTTATTTATACATGTATTAAATAGATGAAGTTGTTAGAATTAAATAGTTATAGTTCATTATGAATGGCTAAGGATTAATGTATTTTAAACGAAAAAAAAATAGGATAATATATATATATATATAGACACACACACACACACACACACACAAACACACACACACACACACACACACATAAAGTGTAACATAAATTTATTAATGAAACTTGAAAAATAAATTAACAATGTAGGCGAGTGAGCTCTGCCGGGGTTTGGTTCCCCTAACGATTTGGCGGCATTTTTTGCTTTCAGTGGCTTAATGGCATTTTGATCTTTCGCTGACGCCCTCACTGGGGTGGCAATGAAGTTTCTTCGCTTAGAACCACGATTTTCTCGCAATCTTTTCACAACTCTCTCAACCGCTCCAGTGAGTACTCCTTAGAAAAAATGGCTAGTAAGATGAATGGCAAACCCGCTATGTTTATTTCGGATGCCGAATGCTCTTCTCTGGCAGCTTCTTGTTGCTTAGCTTTAGTGGGTAAAATTTTGCACGGGCATCCTAAATTGGAGCTAATTAGGAGGGATTTCGAAAACTTTAAGCTTGTGGGGAGTTGGAAAATTGGTCTGTTAGATGGTTGTCCCATCCTCATATAGTTAGCAAATGAAGAAGATTACACTTGATTGTTTGCTAGGAAAGTTATACGAATTGATAATAAGGTTATGAAACTCTTAAAGTGGTCCGTTGATTTTGACCCCCAGATTGAACCTCCAATTGTGCATGTGTGGGTTAGATTTTCGGGGCTTAAATTACATCTCTATAATCATGAAATATTGTTCTCAGTGGCTGCCATTTTTGGGAGACTTCTCAAAATGGGCTCTCCAACTTTCATAATCTCTCGACCTACTGCTGCAAGGGTTCTTGTGGAAAGGAATATCACCCAAGCATCGACAAAAGAAATTTGCATAGTTTCATCACATAATGGTTATTATCAAAAATTTGTTTTGGAACAACACCCTCTTTATTGTACCAAATACAGGATGTTTGGTCACTTTGAAGTTCAATGCTATCACCTTTATCATGAGCTAAAAAACATCGAGAGAAATGGTAATGATATTAATTTACTATTGGAGGAGGGGGAATGTAATCCCAGGATTCAGAAGGGAGTGTCACATGTTGGGGATGTGGGTCCAGCTAAAAATTATAATGTGGTGCAAGACAATGTATCCTTTGATAAGGAGGTGGAGAAATTTAGGGAAGGTAAAACTGTTGAGGTGGATGATTTTGGTGTCAATGATATAAGTAACACCAAGTTCTTGCAGGGTGTTATGTCTAACCTGGAGGACGAGTGGATAATTCAGAAATACAAGAAAAAGAAGAGAAATAATGAGTTAATTCATCTTTGGGAGGAAATCATTATTTATTCTGAAGATGGGTATTATTCTGAAGGGGCACATCAGCACACCCTCACTAGAGTCTTTAGGAGAGGGTGTATGCTACATCATGTTTAATATCCTTATTTAGATTATTAGGGGATTGACTAACCCACTCTCCCTTAATAGAATAAAATTTTTGTGCAGGGTTCATAAATTTAATATTTTTGTTGTTCTAGAACCTTTAGCAAATGTTCATGTGGATAAGGTTCTTAGTAACTTTATACAGTTGAATTTTTTGAGAAACTCCTCTAATAAAATTGACTGTTCTTGAGAAAAGATATAAAGCTAGATCTGATTTGCAATGATTTATAGTTTATTCATGCATTCTTTACCAAAGGTGACTACAGTGGTTGGTGACCACCTAAATGTGATCCTTGACAAATAACTCAATTTTTGGGCAAAGTGTTGCAATGTTTACTCTATCCAAGGTACTCATTCAGACTTTCAAATGCAGATTTATCCTTAACACTGGGATTGTTGAACGCAAGTGCACGTATCCATTGTAATAATAGTCTCCAAAGAGACAGGTTGTCAAACCACAAAGAAAAATTGGGAAGCCAAGATAAGACAATATTATAGTATACTAAACTTGTTCCTAGTTTGAAAATTTGAAATATTTAAATTGTAATAACACGCCTACTACAACTATTTAAAATTACTTCTATGAGAATTCTAACTACTCTATGTAAACGTGTTTTGCCGAGTGCTAAAATTTAATTTCCATTGTAGTCATTATAGCAAAGTATAGGTGTAAATAAATGAGAAATACAATGTAGGTTGTGACAAATAGAAGCATATATATTCTTTACCCTCTTTCGAGCATATAAAGAAGATTGGTTAAAAGTAACCTTAATTCCTTAAGTCCTACTTAAAACCCAATGAAAAGCATCTCTCTATTTATTTGCATCTCCTTCTAGTGTAATTCGATTCATACCCTATAATTCACCGTGATATTCCTACTCGTTCATGATGTAGCTCTTTTGAGTCCTTACGGGTTCACAACATATTTTAACAGATAAATTGGACATATTGAAAAGTAGACCAAGTGCTGAAGGAAATCATCACAAATTAATATGAAAGACCATTTCTACATTCAGTTCAATACTCCTACACATTTACCACATTACCACAAGGAAAAGAAAGTAAAATTACTCACAAAGCATGGATAAAATAACAACAATATGCATTAAAACCAAAAGATTTAACAGACAAATGTGCTTTTGAAAACCACAATTTCAAACCACAATTATACTTTTCTCCTTCAATTTGCCTTGAGATTGCTCCACCCAAGCACCTTACTTTCCTCCTTGAAATTTTTACACAACAACAATCACAAATACTCATTACTCACACCCCTAGACTTGCTTAAAACAAGCCTAGGCTAACACTAAAACAATGTAGGAAAATGCTCCAAATGCTCTCTACTCCTAGAACACAAAACTCCTTAACCCTTTCTAATCACTTTTCTTTTCCTTCCTTTTCTTCTTCTTGTTATTTCCCACTAAATTCTGTCCAAACCCGCTCCAGAAACAGCCTTGAATTGCTCTGGAATTGCTTTGAACCATCATGAAAATGCCCAAAATTTAGTACTTACACCTAGGCGCCACGATTGTAGCTCCATGGCTTTGTTCCTTTAGACCTAAGGCCATGACATCAATGGTTGGTGCCTAGGCGCCAATCTCTCGAGCTGTCTTTAGCATATAGGGCGCTTAGCCACTGGCGCCAAAGCCTTGCCTTCTCTTGACTGGCGCCTTGGCGCTGTAATTGTAGCGTCAGGGCCTCAGCTTTTATGTGGCTGGCGTCTAGGCGCTACAAATGTTGTGCCATGGCCTCAACCCTCTTATGCCCTTTTTCTTCAATTCTTCTCATTTTTGCTCCATGTTTGTTCCACTTCATTCCACTCCACATACCTGTCATACCTGTAAGAAAAACATACAAATACATTTTTTTAAAGTGCAGTTTTATTCAAAAAGATGTGCAAACAATAAAAAAATTCATTCAACCCTTTTACACATCAAAATCCCCCAAATTTAAAGGTTACTTGTTCTCAAGTAACACTAGAACCTTTTTATATGAAAATAGTAACTTGAGGAAATGGGTTTTCTTGAAAATTTATATTTTGCTTTAGAAAATTCATAGTACTTCTTTAAATTAAATCTAGTGAACTATCCTAAAAATTGGGTTTATGAAACCTTACCTTTAAATAAGAAAAGATGAATGCTTATTAAAAAATATTGATACCTTCTACTCTAAGCTTCCTAGATGATAATATAATTGAATTAAGAACATTTATTTAAAAAGAATTACTAGTGCACAAAAATTCAAGCTAGTTTAAAAATGCAAATAAACCTTCAATTTATAAAAAAGTTTAGTAAAACTAATTTTTGAATAGGTATTTTCTCAAGTTTCTCCTCCTTTAATCTTGTCATCCATTCTCACTTTTTTTTAGGGATAAAGGATTTATAATTTTTGGAGGATTACTATATCTCGATATCTTTTAAATAAATTTGAATTTAACTATTGCCTTCCTAAAATGTAACCTATTAGATCCTTGAACTTTTATGCTTTTGAAAAATTTAATAAGCACTAGTATAAAATGAATTTTTAGAGTTTCAATTCATAATAAGTAAGTATCTAAGAATACTTAATTTTACAACTTCAACTCTTTTAAGAAAAAAATGAGCAATTCACTCCTTTCTATATATTGAATTTTAAGTGACTATAACTTTAGTTTAGTCTCATTTAACTAAAATTTAAAATAAAGAAACTATAATTTTCCTTTCTCAAAAAATGCATCTATATTAAAATGACTCCACTTTCCTCAAATTTCAAAATTTAACTCCCCCTCCCCTCCAAACATAATTTCTAACATATTTTAGCACATGAAGCATAACCAAAGCAGGGAAAACTCACAATCATACTATATACAATATGTATATCGCAATAGTAACAACTAAAGCATAATATGTAGTACTTAGAAAGAAAAATAACAGAGGTGCATAAAAGTTGTAGTAAAAAATTAAAAAGAAAAAAATCTAATATCCAAACAGGTACATAAAAAAATAAATTTGACAACACAGAATATAAACTGAAATAAAGAGTTCTACAGACAAATAACAAATTGAATAGAAATATAAGTCCAATACATCTGAATGGTAAATAATTAAACTAGCTTAGGAGACAGGATTTACTATAGGAAGCGATTTCTACCCCCATAGCTTAACGAATCAAGGTCCAAACTTTGAATAGGGAAAACCCTATGTGTCACCCTTAAATGCCGAAGGAGAGTCGGGGAGGAAAAAAGGGGAAAAATGACCTAAACTACTTTGGTTTAGGCGTTTTGGAGCCAATTTCGAAGTGGGGCCTAGGCACCACAACTGTGGTGCCATTCCTTATTCTCAACTACTTGAGGCCATGGTGCCCGTGCCTAGTAACCGACACTTAGACATCTGGTCAAATTTTTGCCTTTAATTTAGGGCCTTCAGCTTTAGTGTGCGAGCCCTAGATTTGGTTAAGATCATTTAATTCACACTATTAACTCCTCCCCAAATATTAATTCACACCAAAAAAGTTCAAATACTAAATCCTAGATAGGTGATAAATGAGAATAATTTATTTTCCTTCTCATCACATCTCCCTTCCTTACTTCCAATTTCTAATGAAATACTCTTCACTTATATTATGGGTGTGTTGACCTCACTTTTGGTTGAGGTTTAATTTTTCCTCTTTAGTAACCGAAGGTCTAGCCATAGGACTTTCCTATTGACTATTCTTAGAAAACAAGGCATGAAACTCTCACCATTAGAAATTATACCATATTCTTTACTCAACTTGAAGTTCCACATATTGGTCCTAACCTCTAGCACTTAATAGGTCGGGTCACTATAAGGGAAACTCAAGATGAGTCACCCTTAGGACTGCTGGACGCTTAGGGTTGACCTTGGGTGTTGGTCTGGAGCTAAGGCACTCACTACACTCACTACACTCATCTATACTCACAATCACTCACAACCCTAAACTCAAATTTCTAGCATAGGTCCCTTGATTTTTTTGGGATACTCATGTAGATGGTCCCCTAAACCTACTAGCCCTGGGGCTATGGGTTGACTAAGACCAGTACATAAAGGACCCAAAATGGAATTTCCTTTGGTCCATGACTCATTTAGAATGATTAGTTACCCAATTCTATAAAAAAATACCCATCTTGGCCTTTTGCCCCTTAAACAGCCCCAAATTATCAAAATGCCCCTCCATAGACCAAAATTCCAAAAATTCCCAGAAATCTCTATAAATCCCAAATATTCCAAATTTCATTTTTATCAACTACCACATGACCCAATTTGGTCAATTTGACGATCTTTAACCAAAACCCCAAAATTTGCCTTTGTGGGTCCAAATTTCTCCAAATTCAACTCAAATGTCCATCAATAGGATCTCAATTGACCCCAATTCCAATCCTAAACTCAAATTAACTTTTGATATGGCCAAGTTAAACCAAATCCAAACTTAATTGGCCCATGATTTGAACCCAATTTTGATTTAGGTCTAAACCCCAATTTTGACCATATGACCTAATCTGACCAAATTGAGCCCATATCCTAGCCAATTGGCCCCAATTAATGTTTAAAAATTTTCATAGCATTCCTACACATAAAAATCAACCATCAATTGGCCTTTGTAAAGCCTCAAATCCATTTGATTTTGGCCTAAATCCAAAATTCCCAAATTTAGCCCCAAATTGGCTAAGTCCCCAAATTTCACCCAATTGATTACCTTAACCCCCAAATTGGCATCCAATTCATGTTGAAAGCTCTTCATAGGGTCCCTATTGACCATTTACAACAATCAATTTGGACTTAGCCCAAGGCTAACCCAAGCTAGACCAGCCCAACACCCAACCATTTACAATAATCAATTTGTACCTAGCCCAAGGCTAACCCAAGCTAGACCCAAGCCTAGCCCAACATGACCAAAAACTAAAATTCAAAATTCCCTCAAATTGACCCTTCAATTGAGCTCAAAACCACTTCCATCCTTGACCAAAGTTGTTCCTTATGATCATATACACCAAATGCAACATTTATTTGGGCCAATTGACATGGCTAGCCTAGACCAAACACAATATTTGGTCATTTGCACCCACTTGGACCCATGCACTAAATGTGACCTAACCACCCTAAAAGTCACCAAATTAACTCCACCACAACCATTAGTTAGACTTATTGACTAGTCCAAACACCATGAAACCACCTAAATCAAGCCATGGAACAAAGGTCCCCTAAATTAAGGGATATTATTTCCATAAATGCATGTGCTTAAGATATCCTTACCAAAAATAGGTATCATTGCACTAAATTGCTGTGACATATTCCCCTGGGTTCCCTGAGCTTCTAGTCACCTTCCCCTAGCCGGCTGGCCAGCCTAGTGCCCAGAAAAGTTCAAAACCGAGAGCCACCCCCATGGCACCTCACCCAAATCAAACCTAGAGGCCAGCTTAGCCAAGTTAATTGATAAAGCTCTTCTGCCCTCCACCTAAGAACCACAATGCACCCAAAGTCGTGCCCTGAGAGCCACCTCATGGCCATTTTTATAAAAAATCACCTCCACGGACATGAAAGGTGGGCTGAAATTTTCTTAGAGAGGCCTCTCCAAACTTCTAACAGATCTTCCCTAAGATCCCCTCAGTGTATTCCAACTATTTTCCCCCACCAATTCCCACTACCGGAGCTCAATTTTGAGTTTGAAACCTTGCTAGAAACCAGGACATAACCCAATACACCTCCACAGTCCACCAAACTCAAATTAACTTCACCCACACCTTCACAACAATGAAATAAGCTAGAGCCCCATCAAATCCCCCTTCCATAGAGCCTCCACCATAGCTCTAGACCAACACCCGAATTCAAGCTTGGTCGAATTCACACCTAGGCCTTATACCAAGACCAAGGCTCAATCTCTAGCTTCCTTGGACCACAACGAACGTGCCAAGACCCTCTGATTGAAGCTTCACTTCTCAGAGCAAAGGTATAAAACCTCACCTCCTCCCGAGCCTATTTCGATTCTCTATTTGCTTAGAGTTAATTTGATTGCTTGATTACCGTATGGATGTGTTCGTCTCACTTAGACAAGTTCATAGGATCAAACCCGAAGTGATTTGGTTGAGTCTAGGCTGAGATCTTAGGGTTTTAGTGTAGACGGTCACGGGATCATTCTATCGGGGATGATGATGGGGAGCTGTTTGATCAAGCGTGTATCGAATGAAAGGAGGAGATCAAGTCGGACAGCGCTTCGAAACATAAACAATAGGCTGAGTCAGCACTGAGGTGGATGACGACATCAAATGGGAGTGCGCCGTGTGGAGCTTCGGAGCCGTCGTAGGTTGAGGTGGTGTCGTGCGTTTAAATAGATAATAGGGGTTTAATTAATTCAGAAAATGACCCCTAACTTCAAAAATTCATAACTTTGTATAGAAAAATCATAAAAATAAAATAAAAATACCCTCTTGCTCAATGAATAGAGGAGAACAATGTGGAATAATTTTAAGTCCATTTGATGCATATTTTATTTTTAATTAATTAAATACTATTTTAAATTATTTGATTCTCCATGCATATTGACACATCATCTTGCCTTGAAATTTTGGCATGTTGTAGCCTCTGTTAAGGGAAACATCATCTGATTTTTCTAATATCAGAGGAGGTTCCTAGACAGAGATCCATATTTTTCAAGTTTTTGCACATTATTTCCTTAAAATAATCATGGAAATTGGCATGTTGATTAGAAAATTCCAAGAAAATTTTGGAAGGTCCACCATGACTAGTGTAGCTTTGGAAATAATTTCATGGGTTAAGTCATTTGAAATGTACTTAATTTTCATGAACACTAAATCATTAAAATAATTAATTTTGAAAGATATGAACATTTAAATGACTTGATTTTTAATTTCCACTGTGGTTTATGATCCAAAGAACTCATCATAAAATTTCAAAATATTTTGAGTACATTTGATAACTCAAATTGATTTTTAAAGATAAACATCATTTTTGGACTTAAATAATTTTTAAAAATCAAAATATAACTAAAAAAATTATCAAAACTTATTTTTTGAGTTCTTTGTGATCAAGGGCATTTTCTAAAAATAAAATGATAATTAAAATTAAAACTTGATTTTAGCCTATTTTTAATATTTAAATAATTAAAAATCCCAAAAAATCACAAAAATAATAAAACTCATAGAAATGTTTTAAATTGCTTTCTAATCACTTATGAATAATTATAATATTTTTTCTGGTTTTCTAAATAAAGATATTGAATTTTAAAGGTTAAAAATGATTTTTAAAGGCTAAAAATGAGTTTTCATTAAAACAATTCCAATAAATCAAATAAAATTTTAAAAAATATAAAATCTTCTTATTTGAGTTCTCTGACCTCAGAAATTAAGTTTAAAAATATTAAACTTAATTTTCCCCATTTAAAATACTTTATATTTAATAAATACCCCCTAAAAATTAAAATAATTCTTAAAATTCAATTAAAATTCAAAAAAATCATGAAATTTGGTCCCAAGGCTTCTCTGGTCTAACGTTACCTCCAATAAAAATTTCAAAGGATTAGGATTTACCTTGGTCAAGTTAAGAATTTTCTTTGAAAAATCCTATTTTTGCATTAAAATAATTATATAAATTAAATTAAATTTTTAAAAATCACTAAAAATTTCAAGGGATTATAATTTACTTTGGTCAAGTTAGGAATTTTCTTTGAAAAATACTTTTTTTGCATAAAACTATTTATATAAATTAAATTAAATTTTGAAAAATCACATTTTCTCCTCTGATGTCTTAATTGACCCCATGAATGAGGTAAGATAAAAATTTCAAAGTCATCTGAATTGAATTTGACAAATTATGAAGTGTTAGAGCCTTAGGATCAAATGTGTAATTTTGGAAAATAGCCTTAATTAACATTTAGGCTTAATTTAAGGAGAGAAATGGGTAACCTCTGATCTTAATCACTTTATTTGATTTTTGAAACATAAGGGGTTAATTGGTAGAAACAAACCTCATTTTCTTAATTAAAAAGACAAGTTAATAAATTTCTGGTTTGAAACACAAAAGGTTAATTGGTAGAAACCAACCTCACTTTCTTAATTGAAAAGATAAGCTAATAAATTTCTAAATTATTAAAATTTGGAAGTTAATTAAAATAAAATGAGTCCAAATTAAGATTAATAAATTTCTAAATTATTAAAATTTGAAAGTTTATCAAAATTAAATGATCCTCGATAAGTTAATAAATTTCTAAATTATTAAAATTTGGAAGTTTATTAAAATTAAACGATCCTGGACTGGGGTATGACTTTTGAAGCCAATAATTAATCAATTTAATACCCCTATTTTGATTTTCAAATAAAATCCAAGTGGGGTATGACTTTTGAAGCCAATAATTAATCAATTTAATACCCCTATCTTGAAAAAAGATAAGTTAATAAATTTCTAAATTATTAAAATTTGGAAGTTTATTGAAATTAAATGATCTAGATAAGTTAATACATTTTAATTATTAAAATTTGGAAGCTTATTAAAATTAAAATGAGTCCAAATTAAGATTAATAAATTTCTAAATTATTAAAATTTGAAAGTTTATCAAAATTAAATGATCCTCATTAAGATTAATAAATTTCTAAATTATTAAAATTTGGAAGTTTATAAAAATTAAATGATCCTCGATAAGTTAATAAATTTCTAAATTATTAAAATTTGGAAGTTTATTAAAATTAAACGATCCTGGACTGGGGTATGACTTTTGAAGCCAATAATTAATCAATTTAATACCCCTATTTTGATTTTCAAATAAAATCCAAGTGTTAATAAATTTCTAAATTATTAAAATTTAGAAGTTTATTAAAATTAAATGATCCTGAACTTAGGGGTATGACTTTTGAAGTCAGTAATTAATCAATTTAATACCCCTATTTTGATTTTCAAATAAGATTCCAGTCATGAATCATGACCACCTAAAGCTCAACATTTTCAAAGCTAATTAAGACACTCACTTAGGTCTTAAGGGCTTAGTAGTGACTTAAGCTAAATCAAGTTTCTTTTAAATGAGGATTAGAAAACTAAATATCATTGAGAATTAAAACATCTTTCAAACACTACAAGCCCAATTAGGGTTAAAATTTGGCTAAGTGTTCCAACAACACTAACTTGCCTCTTTAAGAGTCTCCACCCACATAATTCTTAAATTAAATCACAAGTGATAAGTATCCTTTTCTTAGGGATAATTGAGACATCAGTGTTCATTGAGCATTAAGGTGTTCATAGGATGAATTATTAATCAACGTAATAAGTTTAAAAGAACTCGGGATTTTTCACCAGGCAGCGAGAGAGTAGCACGGACCTGCTTCTTTCTCTAGATCTGTTGGATATCTTGAAGATTTACTAAACTTAATATGTTTTGCTTGACAAAATCATCCTTAATTAAACTCTTAAGTACCCACCAAGTTATGACATAGGGTTAGGAAAACTACAAAAACCTTACCTTTTGCCTCTATATAAATTGCGCTGATATTCATTTTAAGTTTCAGGGGGTGGAATGAGAAGACTCGCTAGGTATGCTTTTACAGTTTTCAACGTTGTCTTTCTTGTACTTTTATGCTATACTTTTGTGCTTATACAAATTTGCATGAAAAACCAAAACCAAAACCAAAACTAAAATTAAAATCAACTAAGATAAAATTCACCGCCACAACATTCAAAATATAAAACAGCTCAAAATTTAATCACAAACATCACACAAAATTACAATTACAACTAAATTAAGATGTCTCTATCGGATGATCAGAAATCCCTAGGAGGAGGTAACCTACGGTTGCTAACAAGGCTTCCCACGGTCTAAATGAAATTATGAAACTCATTAAGTTGAGTTTAGTAAGTTCATTTGGACTAAGTGAATCTAATAGAAAATAGTCGTGACGGAACGAGGGAACCGTAGGATCCTAACCGGTGTCGCTCTAATCAACTTTAATATGCCCTCGAACTCATTAAGTTGGGTTTAGTAAGTTCATTTGGACTAAGTGAATCCATTAGAAAATAGTGATGCCTCTCATTAAGTTGAGTTTAGTAAGTTCATTTGGACTAAGTGAATCTAATATAAAATAGTGGTGCCGGAACGTGTTGGGTTTAGTAAGTTCATTTGGACTAAGTGAATCCAATAGAAAATAGTGATGCCGGAACGAGAGTTGGGTTTAGTAAGTTCATTTGGACTAAGTGAATCCAATAGAAAATAGTGATGTCGGAACGAGACCGTAGGATCCTAACCGGTGTCGCTCTAATCAACTTTAATATGCCCCTATAAAATTTAAAGGACTTCAACCATAGGACCACCTGATTTGGCATTATAACTTGACACACTAAAAAAATCAAACTCGTCGCGGCAGGGGCTTGGAGCTAGCATGGTGGGCAGCACATCCATCTTCAACAGTAAAACCTGTCTCTCCCAGCTAAACCAATCTTCCTTCCTTAAACTTAAACAAAAAATCCATAGGACTTTGAGGTTGTTTTATTATGCAATTAGGCCTTTGTATAACCCTGTTATACAATATAAGCCCTAACTCGTCTTAGGATTCCGAGGTGTTTGTTTGTCACGACCTAAACCCTCACATCATCCAGGCTATTTGTGTGATCGTTTCACACCAATGTAAGCCCTA
>JXCR01146618.1:326506-371336 GCA_002079205.1 Phalaenopsis hybrid cultivar | reverse complement strand
AAAATGTTCCAAATTTGAACCAATCCCCTTTCACACCTCTTTGTCCGATCTCATTGAAAAGTCCTACCCTTTGGAATTCCTTGAAGATAATATTTCTTGATTTTTATCGAGAGTCTTCTTAGGTGACTTTGGTCATTTAAGATGTAATTAATTATAGGGGCTTGACCTTATAGGAAGCATGTCTGAACCCAACTTAATATAAACCATATTTAATCCCTTATATTAAATAGGGGAACTTGTCGGCAAATATAAAGGTTTTGCAGACCAGACGGATGTCATACTTTTTTTAGTTTATTTGATCCAGCCTCATCCTCAAGTCTTGTGTTTATCCTTTGGGATAGATACAAGTTTGAGGTAAAGTGCTCTTTCATTTAAACTATGAAAAATATGGGGTCAGTTTGATTTCATACTTTTCTAAACTTCAACGTCCTTCCAAAGCGGGGGACGGGATTTCGATTCCGGTGACCGACAGCTTCTTACGGGCAACTCCCCACCAACCTAAAATAGCGCCGACAGGGTGCTTTTAAATATTTTTGTAGGGACAATTCCTTAAATGAATTTATTCCTATTAGATTGACTTATGTGTTGCCAACCCCAGGTACTTTCTGATCTTATAAAATATGCACCTCTATTTGAATATACATAGTGTAAGGTCATCTTCATTTTACTCATCAATCTGCCTTATGAAACATACTTAATGAAAATAAGGTCAGACAAAGGAAGTAACAGAATTGAGATGGACCCGTCCTAAGACTAAATTTAGCATGACTCTAGATTGACCTATGATCAGTTAAGAACTAGGATGTAGAGAATAACATTGATTCTACTACATCCAATAGCCAAGCTAAAATCCAATCATAATGAGAAGACTAGGGCTCACTATCTCCATCACATGCACACACACAACCATACAAACATAATTTAATTCCTAGAAAACCACAAACACAAACATACAATCACACCATACAGTATGAGTTGACTCCCAAGAAGTGCTTAGTTAACGTTCTCAACCTGAAAATTTTAGATATTACTTGAGATATTATAACTCCAAAATTTGATTCACTAGCAGTCTTTCCCCTCCTAAGCAAGTTTTAAGTCTTTTGCCCGTTTACTTTAAATTCTCTACTGCTTTTAGGATCTTGAATATCGATAACTCCAAAAGGATAAACTTTAACTACAGTAAATGGACCTGACCACATGGACTTGAATTTTCTTAGAAATAATTTTTATCAAGAGGTATATAACAAAAATTTCTCTTTATGCTCAAAATCCTTTCTAAGAAAATAATGGTGTTGGGATGATGAAACCATGAGATCTTGATCGGTGCCACTTAATTTAAATTAAATTTACCCCAAAAACTTGAACAACAACAACAAATAAAGACAACATGACACATGAATTGTAAAATCATAACAGTCAAACCTTGGAGCTGCTATTACAATAATGAATTCGGAGCAAACTTCGTGGGCAACACAGCAAGGAGCTTGGTTTGAGCTGCAAGCGGGTCTACTTTAGCAAAATTTTCTTTAGTGTAAACAACAAATCATAGGACTTTGAGGTGATCCATCTAATGCGATGTAAATCCTCACACTATCTTTAGGAACCTGTACAATCATGTTATGAAGCATAAGTCCTAACTCTCTTTAGGCTCTGAGATTTTCATTTAGTATGATGTAAACCCTCCTATCTTTCTAGGCTTTGCATGATCATGATCATGTAAGTGTAAGCCCTAAAAAATAAAATTGGCAGAATTGAAACATCAAATAATATCATTTTTCAAAATTGAAGCCAAACAACAGGATAGTTTGGGAAGTCCCTGAGGCTTGCCTTGGGATATATGACGTGCCCTACTTTTTCTCCTTTGATTCAAAAAATAATTGTTCTTATTTGGTCTTTTCTCACTTAACCTTTTCATGTTTGACCTTTAAACCCTAAAATTTAAATTCTTGAAGACAAGTACCTCTGATCACCATCGAGAGTTTTCTTAGGTGCCTTCAGTCATTTAAGATGTAATTAGAGACTTACCCTTATAGGGAACTTGGAACCCAGGTAAAATAAATTTTATCCAATTTTTATATTAGATAGGGGAACTTGTCGGTCAACAGATTTGTAGACCAAAATGGATGTCATAAGTTCTTTAATTTATATGATTGAGCCCACTGTCAAGTAGTATGCCTACCTCTCATGGTGGTGTATTACTTGTAGTGTTGTGCTCAATCATTTAAACTATTAAATGCAAGAGATCTATTCAGTCCCATTTTTTAAAAATTAAAATATTTTTTCAGAAAAATAAATTACATATATATATATATATATATATATATATTAAATTAAAATTTATTTTTCAAAATCAAAATCCTAGCTGACACAACTTTTTGGCAATAAAAAGTTTTTTTCCATGTTGATTGCCTGGTCCAACTCCTCCTAGACTACTAAGAGCTCACTATGATTAATAAGATCGTTGCATTAGTCCTTTTCCAAACGCTTAACTTTATTTTTAGCATTATGAACAATTGTGTGAAGGTTTCTAAATACTTTGTAATTCAAATTTTTTAAAACCTGAGCCATATTCTTTTGGAGACTTTAATGTCTAATCCAAGCATTCCTTCTTAAGTTACACATCCAATGATTCACTAGTTTTTGAAATGAAGTGTGAAGATTCAACAGATTAAGGAACTTATAGGTGGGCTATTATTGATAAGTAGTGAAAATAATAGAAAGAAGAAGAGGAGCATGATCTGAGCACTTCTTAGAGAGGTGTTGCACTTTAGAGTGGATAAATGTGCTTGTCAAATGCCAATTAGGCACAATCATGTCCAATCATTCAAAAACCTTACCTATAAACTGAGTAAAAGGGTTCCTCGAGAAACCAAGAATCAAACAAATTGGCTTCAGAAAATACTTCAGAGAACACATTAATAAGGTTATTGTTAACATTTCTCCAAAAATATTATAGCAACAAGCATAACCTAATGTAAGGAAGAAACGACATTGAGCCCATTTGATCTTCACTTGTAAGAAGTGGGGATTATCTATCATTATATCAACTTCAATGTATTCATCCACAAAAACCAAATTTTATTAGTATAGTTGGAGAAAAGATCAAATCCCCCAATTCTCGTAAGATATTTAAGGTTATTCTAAGTTCCAAAAGTTCCTAAATAGCTAAAAATTATAACTTGTTAAGTCTGATTTTGTTTTGAAAGCAATGGCCTTGGCAATGCTTTTTATGTTCCATATCAAAAACTTAAACATTATTGGTGGGTTTGGTTTCTTTAGTTATGTTAGAGGGTGGTAAGTCATGTCTACTAATTGTTCTAATGCTCCACACCACCCCCCCAAACTATCTTGAAGGACCTAAGCATCTTGATTAATATATTTCAACTAATTAGTGCCTTTAATCTATCTTTTTCTAGCTTTTTTAACTAGCAACTCTTCTTCAATTTTAGATTTACCTTGTGACATATTTAATAAATCCTCATGCTCCTTGAGTTGTGAACAGTAAAGCTCCTCATCTGCAAATACCTCATAGAATTTATGTCCTTGATCGAATCCAACAGTTTAAAGCAAGGACTAGGTAAATCTGCAATATGTTCACCTAATTACTAGCAATCTCCTTTCCCTTACTAACTTGTAGATTACTACCTCCATTCCTCTTGGAATGGAGGTAGTGTTAGCACCAGTAATTTTAGTGTCCCTGTTCCCAAGGATGTTGTCTTGAACATTAATATAGGCATTCTAACCTACCAAATTCTCAGCCAAGCCACCAAGTTTTGTTGGCATGTTCCTCCACCACAGAAGATAAGTCAGTCAAAGTCAACCCAACAACAATTTCAACAACTTGGTTTATTCCCTGTTACATTTTTAGTCTTCTTAAACTTCTTGAGTTTAGGATGAACAATAAAAAAAATTGAGAGTGTGACCAAACATCTTGCACTTGGCACATTAAGGGGGCAAGTATTCCACTTCCATGCTTTTCCAACATCCTAATGTGGGGCTTCAAATCCAGATGGAGTAAGCAAAAGAGAAATTAATATCTCTCTACACCATCTCCCTTGCCACTAAGGTCTAGAAAAGCTAAAAGTGAGAGGATCAATTTTTATTTGTTAGCACTAAAGTAAAAAAAAGTAATTATTTATTTAAAAGGTTTAATTTCAATCCATGAAGCTTGAACTAAATACATAACTAAATTGAAAAATAAAGAATAAAAAGAATCATAACATGCATCCATTTCATATGATGAATGGACTCTGGATTATCTAGGTACATAAATTTTTTAACTAATTATGTGCATAGGTCCCTTCACAAGAAGACTAGTGAAGGCATGTGATTCTTGGATAGAAAGTGCTCTAAATACATGACCAGAGATAAAGGAAAGTTCCTTACACTATATTCTAGGTCGGGTAGAAAAGTGATTCTTGACGACAATATTACTAGGAGGATAATCAGCCTAAGAATAGTCAGCAACATAAACTATTTTAAAATTGATAAGATTCTTTTAATTGATGATGTACTACAAAATATACTAAAATATTAGTCATATGTTTGTGAAAGTTTTAACATTTTTTGTTAATAAAATTTTGTTAAATTTGTATGGAAATTTGTGCTTGAAGAAATTTATGCTAACAATATTTATATGCTTGATTTGGATAATATAAATTTTTTTCTTGAAAAATGTATTAGGTGAATTATTGTGGCAGAAGATATTATGCCATGCTAGCATGAACACACTTAAGAAAATCACACATTCATCATAAGATAGAATTTGAGAATGACCCCATTTTTAATGCCTATCAATTAGGGAAAAAAAGTTAGAACCATAGAGATCTTGCATGTAGATTTATTTCGATTGGTATACACCAAGCCAAGGAGAAAAAAATATGGCTTTGTAATTGTTGTTGATTATATAAAATTTTCACATGTAAAGTTTATTTTGTCATAAAAATGAGTCACTTACAATCTTTAAAACATTTGTAATGTGGACATAGAAAGTAATTGGGTGTAGCATTATAGCTATCATAGTGACCATGATAAGGAATTTGAAAATAAAAAAATTTAAAATGAATTGCAAAGTAATTGGAATTGAACATAATTTTTTTACACCAAGCACATAACAAAAAAATGGGGTTTTTGAAGGAAGATAATAACACATATGGAAGTTGATAGAGCTATCCTTAATGAATATAAGCCTCATAAAAAAATTGTGTACTAAAGTAATAAATAATGATTTTTTATGTTCTTAATATGATAATTGTGATACCAAAATTAAATATAACTCCTTATGAACTACTAAAAGTTAGAAGTCCCAATTTGTATAACTTAAGTGCTTTGGATGTAAATGATTTGTGGTCATCAATTAAATATCAAATTTAGGTAAGTTTGAGACCAAATCTAATCAGGTAATCTTCATAGATTACTCATATCTAAGAAAGGTTTATTGGATCTTAAACAAAAGAACTTTAGTAGTTGAGAAATCCACTCATGTTAACTTTGATGAATCCATTCTTTTCACTCCACTAGTGGATGTAGAAATAAAAGATGAAATCCTACCATAATTAGATAACTTGGAAAAAGAAAAAAAAATTAAGAATAAAACATTGCTTGGAGAATGGAAATACTTTTCAAGTCTCCTTAAAGAGCTTATTTTAAGAGACCCAACAGTTGGTGTTAAAACCAACAATAATTTAAAATAAGAGATTAGTTATACTACATTTTTATTAACAAACCTACAAATGTAGATGATGCCTTAGGTGATGAATTCTTGACTAGTACTATGCAAGATTAATTAAAATATACTTTGAAGAAACCTTTGCCTCTGTAACTCAACTAGAAGCATCTGATTATTATTCAATTTATTGCTTTAAAGTGTTTTAGTTATATAAAATGGATATTAAGAGTGCTTTCTTGAATAGTAAAATTAAGGAGATGTTTATTTTTAACAACTATCTGGGTATAAAAGTAAACAAATGAAGATTATGTATACACATTAAAAAAGCATTATATGAACTTAAACTAGCACCCTGGGATTGATATGATAGGTTCAGTTCATTTCTTTAAGAAAATCCTTTAAAAAAGGTTTCATAGACACTAACTAATTCATAAAAATAACCAATAATGATATGTTTGATTTACAAGTATATGTGAAAGATATTCTTTATGGTTCAATTAATAAAGCCAGAAGTGATGAATTTGTCTCCATCATGAGTAAAGAATTTTAGATATATGTGGTAGAATTTATTTAATTTTTTATGATTTAATGTAGATAAAAAAATATGAGATATTTTTAAATAAAAAAAATTATAATTAAAAATTAATCAAAATGCTTGACATTGAAGATTCTAAAAGTGCAAACAAACCCATGAGCTCTAAGCCTCAATTTGATAAGGATCCAAATAGAAAGTTTATAAACTGTAAGAAATATAAAAAGATTATTGATTAATTACTTTATTTAATAGTTAGTTAGCTTGATATTATATTTCATGTACTTGTGTGCACATTTTTTATATGATCCTAAGGAATCACAATTAACAACAATAAAAAATAAAACATTATAAAACTCTTAAATTAGGAATTTGGTACCCTAAGAATAGTATATCTTTTGACTTAGTTGGCTTATTAAATTCATATTTTGCTCAGTGTAAGGTACATGGAAAGAGTGCATCAAAAACAGGTCAATGCATAGGATATTCCTTAATTACATACTCTAATAAAAAATAAATAACAATAGCCCTATCCATTACAAGTGTAAAATACATTACTATGGAAAGGTATGTTGCATAAGCTTTGTGGCTGAAATAACTTTTTTATTTTTGGTTTAAAATTGAGAACAATATTTATAAAGTGTGATAATACAAGTGCTATATGAATTATCAAAAATTTTATACAATATTTTTGGATGATGATTGTTTCCATCATTTTATTCAAGGTTTCGTGTCTAAATGTGATGTTGATATTCAATTTATTAACATTAAAGATAAGTACTAGATATATTCACTAAAGCTCTTAACAATGTAGATAGATTTTGTTCATTTAGAACTAGTTTTGGCATAATTGATTTAAATGCATCTAGTATAACCCCCAACTACTAAAAGGAATTTAGCATACTGAACATTTTTATGTTTATAAAAGGAGGAGAAAAAAGTATGTTGTATGTATTNGTATTTATTATAAATTAAGTCAAATATTGATATTGGAGAAAAATTTGGAATTAAATTGAACGAAAAATGAAAGTTACAAAATTTTGGCCACTGGCGCCGACGACGCCCAAGAAAACGGACCTCAGTGCCGGCAGCTCCAATCAGGAGCATCGACGGCACCGAGAGCAATTTGACGGTTCATACGACTTTTGATAGACTTTGGCGGGATTTCGCTCCATAATAACCACCAGGAGTTATTTTTAAAGTCCTAAAAACTTCCTAGGACGCCTAGAAACTTCCTATTTTTGGATTCCATGGCTTTCAATTCCAAAAATACTTCAAGGTATGGAGTTTTCAATAGAAGAAAGTTTATTAATTTCGATGCACAGAGATTGTACGATAAAATTATTACAAAGAAGAGATTGATCAAGGAGAGGGTTTATTAATCATGGATTGATCAATCCAAGTGCTCCGGTTGACAAGATCATTTTGTAAAGGCGATGAAAATTTTGTGTTACACTACCGCTGCGGTTGTTGTGCCTGTAGTGAAGGAGTTATATGCAAATCTACATAGAATTACCCAAGGAGTTATTTTCATATGAGGTAAGGCTGTACCATTTACTCCTGCGAGGATTAATGAATTGTATATGATAAAAAATGTTCCAATCTATCATTATACAAATTTCATTCCTACGTGAGATTTGATGCAAGCTGTTTATAATTTTCTGATGGATGAAAGTGATATGTGGGAAGTATGAGATAAAGGATATATTAGTTTTCCTGCTTCATCACTTAATTTAATTTCGAAGCAGTGACATTTCTTTATTTGTGCAAAATTACTCCATAATATGAAGATTAGTAGTCACCAAGAAAAGTGTTATTTTAAACTATTGTATTCAAATGGAAAAACATATTGATATAGGATTAATCATATTTAAATCTATTATGGGTATCATTATGAATGGGCCAATTTATGGACTTGGGCATCCTTCTACAATTTTTCTGATTTACAGTTAATCCCAAGTGTCATATGAAAGTTGGGAAAAAGTGTTACTATCATGGGAGCCCATGATCCCTATTGATGATCAATATGTTGGTAATGGAAATGAAGCACTAAATGCTATTATGGATCATTCTTCACATGCTTCAACTCCATTAATACCACCAACAGTAGGAAGTTCGCTTGCTTTGGAGAAGAAATTGAAGAAAATCGAAAGGGAACTTCAGAGTATTATGAATGCAGTGGGAGATCTTAAGTACTTTTTTGATCACCTTGATTGGAGAATGAAAAATTTTTTTTTATCATACTGAAACTTTTGAAGCAGGATTAGCTCAGATGTTTAAAGAAAATGGGTGGATCGAAGAAAATTAGACAGATCAATTCCCGTACTGATCTTTCTACAACCTATATGTTCATTACAAATCCATGGGAGATATTAGAGGAGGTGAAAGCACTGAAGATGAAGCGAAATGACTGAAGACTTTGGATTCTCTACTTGCTTAAGAATATTTATGTATTTGATGTAATTGTGTGGATTTGATTTAATTTGGTTTGGTTTGTTTTTGTTTTAGAATTCTGAACTTTGATTATGTGTATAGTTTTGTTTAGTGTTGTGACTTAATTTCAATGCTGATTTATAATTAGTTTGCTTAGTAGGCGTGAATGTGTGATTTGTGAAATGTGCTTGTAAAAAATGTATTTTCATATATAAAAGTTAGTTTATTGTTGTTTGTGAAAAGATTGTTTGTGAATTTTATTTTGTGAATTATTGTTAGATAAAAAATTGTGTTTAAAAATACTAAAAAAACTTTGGAGTAAATTAAATGGTAATTGAAAATTTGAAAAAAAATAAAAATAGTGAATTTCGGGCCTTCAGCGTTGGCATGGGCGCTAACGGTGCCTTCGACCCGAGAGCAGTAATAACCCTTTTAATTTGCGATTTTCACCGCAAAACCTCCATTTCTACCCCTAAAGTCACATTCAACTTTCGGTTCTCACACCAAGGGCTTGATTTTGGGCTGATTTGAGGCGATTTAGAGGCAAAAGAACTTCAAATTTCATTTTCTCTAGGCAAAAGCTACACTTTAAAGTAAAAATCTTTTATTTTCACCAAAGATTTTTCTCACATTGCCTAGATCCAAAAGTTTTAGGATTTTTTTTGANATATATATATATATATATATAATTTTGAGAAGTTACATTTTAAATTTTGAAAAAAATAACATTTTATTTTTGAAAAATGAGACTAACAAGATCTTATTCATTTAATAGTTTAAATAAACGAGCACAATACCACTAGCAATGCACCTATCCCGAAGGACAGACACATTACTAGATAGTGGGGGTTCGATTAAATAAATTAATGAATTCATGACATCCATTTTTTCTGCGAAACATTTGTGTTGATCGAAAAGTTTCCCTATCTAATATAAAATATTAGATGGAGTTTATATTACCTAGGTTCCAAAGTTTCTTATAAGGGAAAGCCCCTATAGTTAATTATATCTTAAATGACCTAAGTCACCTAAGAAAACTCTCGATTTAGATTCGAGATATTATCTTCAAGATTTCAAAGTATAGGATCTCAAGGTTGGACATAAGAAATTTCAAATGGAAAAGATCAAATACAAACAGTTCTTTTCGGAATCCAAAGTTAGAAAGCTAGAGGATGTTAAGGATCCCGAGGCGAGCCTCGGGGACTTCCCAAACTATTCTATGGGTTGGCTTCAATTTCAACGAAATATTATTAGATGTTTCATTTTTCTAATTTTATTATCTTAGGGCTTACATTTGCATGATGTCAATCGTGCAAATAGCCTGGAAGATAGGAGGGTTTATGTCGTAACAAACGACAACTTCAGAGCCTAAATTAAGTTATGGCTTATACTACACAACATGGCTATGCAAAGACCTAACGATAAGTTGATGATTTATGCCAGACTAGACGGGTTACCTCAAAATCATATGGCTTGTTATTTTATTCTAAGGAAAGGTTTGTTGTTGTAGACCTATTTGCTCTCTCGAAAATGTTCTTCTATACATCCTTATTGTCTTGCCCATAAAATTAGCTTTAAGCTCCTTGTTGCGATGACTCCAAAACCAAGGTTTTATAGTTTTGCAGTTTATGTGAAGGTATTACTTTTTTGTTGTTGTTCGAGTGTTTTTAGATGGGAATTTTAATTTAATTAGAGAGAAACTGGTGAGGATCTTACGGTTCCCTCATTCCGACACCATTATTTTCTATTGAACTTACGTAGTCTAAACGAGTTGTTAAGCTTATTTATACCGAAGAATTCCTGTTGGCAACCATAGGTTACCTTATCCGAGAAATTCTCATAAACCTAAAAGAAGTGTATTATGTTTGTTCATTGTTTTGAAAGTGTAAGTTTAATTTTGAAAATAAGCGGGTAAGAATGTAGTAAACTAAAAAAAGAATTATAGTACAAGAAATATAAATGCGTACCTGGGCTTCTACTACCTCAACATGGTTAGTACCATAAAGCATAATATAAGTAAATTGCAAGAAAAGAAAACGTGAAAATTCAGTACGGGAAAGTCAGAAAACAGTCGTAATAAAATACAAGCAAGTAAAAGAAGGCTGATAGCCACATATGGAAGATCAGAACTAAGTGTAAGACATTGGCAAAGGTGGGGGCTCAGAGCTAGAATGTGTGCTTCCTAACCTTGCATAAGAGTTACAAACTTGATATTCTATGGAGGGCAGTCCATAACCTCGATCCAAGTGATTAACCATGTAAAATTTTGACCTAAGGAAAATATGTTGAGATTTTCATACCTATTTTATACTAATTTTGATGATATTGCACTTTAAAGAAAGGTATTTTTGATGTTTTGTTATATGTATGATGAATTATGGTCATTGGAGTAAAACGATGCAAAAAGAAGCGAATTTGGAGAGAAAAGGACCAAAAAATGAAGATTGAACTAGGGCGCCGACGACGAGCCCAACGGTCCTATCGTTTCAAGATTCAAGGTTAAGGGAGGTCAAAGCCCTTGGAAGTTGGGTGCAAATAAATATGGAAATAAAATTATCGGGTGTAGAATTGGAGATTTTAGAGTGACAGACTAAAATCCTCAATTCGGTCCTATCATTTGGGTGCTGAAGTGTAGATGTTAGCCCTTAGGGGAGGGGAACGTGGGAGCTCCAAAGTAAGAGCCGGTATCCTCCCAGCCTAGCCATAGATTCAGTAACCAAGCATAGAATTAGTCAATGTTCTTTATGCCTAGACCAAAGGGTAAAGAATAGGAATGCTCCTATTTGGCACAATACAATTTGAACTGATTCATTTTATTTATTCACTATAATTTCTTGACAAGTAGAAGAATGCTTTCTTATATATTGAATTTCACATTAGAAACTTTATCAGTAGAATTAGTTATTTAAAAGTTATTAAAATTACATATTTATTTCAATTTTCTATTAGTGAAATATAAGCAATTTGAATTATATTATTGTGATTAAGTATTAATTTTCTAAAATCTTAATTCATAGCCTCTAATATTACTCCCTGTGGGATCGATTTCTAGGACTCCATTAGAGCTCTGTATTACTTGAGTGATATGTATACTTATGCTGATAAGTGTGACTTTACCATTATTGAATATTTTATATATTCATCTTTGTCGAATCTATAACCGTTGTCAAGATTTTGGTACTGTTGTCGAGGAATTAAATCTTCTAGCAGAAATATTAAATTCTTGTATTTTTAAGCATATAAAAAGTCACTGTCAAGTTTTTGGCATCGTTGTCGGGGAGTAAACAAGAATCATAATTAGAGTAATAGACAAATTAGGACTATTATAAATTTTTTACTTGAATTGCAACTTATTTTCATATTTAGTTAACTATTTTTATGTGTGCTGATTTCAATTGTATGCGTAAATTTGGACCTGAAAATCTTATACCCTACGATTCAGAATTAGAACGCACTGATAGAAGAATTATAAGATTAAGAAGAGAACCTAGAAATCTTGACACAATGGAAAATAATGTAAATAATCAAGAAATAGAAAATGAACACCAACCTAAACCTCTACGAGATTATGTATTCTACAGCAGATGAAATTCACTTATCTATCCAAAATCCTGATGTAGCTGCTAATTCATTTATCCTACAGCAGATGAAATTCACTTATCTATCCAAAATCCTGATGTAGCTGCTAATTCATTTGTGCCTGAACAATCCAGGAATAAAGAATGAACACCAACCTAGACCCCTAAGAGATTATGCAAATCTTGCAGCAGATGAAATTCACTTATCTATCCAAAATCCTGATGTAGCTGCTAATTCATTTGAGCTTGAACTAGAAATTGTGATACAATGGAAAACATTATGAACAATTAAGGAATAGAAAATGAACACCAACCAAGACCCTTAAGAGACTATGCAAATCCTACGGTACATCAAGGAATAGATAATGAACACCAACCTAGACCCCTATGAGATTATGCAAATCCTACAGTAGATGAAATTCACTTATCTATCCAAAATCCTGATGTAGCTGCTAATTCATTTGAGCTTAAACTTGCTATTATCATGAAATTCACTTATCTATCCAAAATCCTGATGTAGCTGCTAATTCATTTGAGCTTGAACTAGAAATTGTGATACAATGGAAAACATTATGAACAATTAAGGAATAGAAAATGAACACCAACCAAGACCCTTAAGAGACTATGCAAATCCTACGGTACATCAAGGAATAGATAATGAACACCAACCTAGACCGAGATTATGCAAATCCTACAGCAGATGAGATTCACTTATCTATCCAAAATCCTGATGTAGCTACTAATTCATTTGAGCTTAAACCTAATTCTACAGCAGATGAAATTCACTTATCTATCCAAAATCCTGATGTAGCTGCTAATTCATTTATCCTACAGCAGATGAAATTCACTTATCTATCCAAAATCCTGATGTAGCTGCTAATTCATTTGTGCCTGAACAATCCAGGAATAAAGAATGAACACCAACCTAGACCCCTAAGAGATTATGCAAATCTTGCAGCAGGAAATTCACTTATCTATCCAAAATCCTGATGTAGCTGCTAATTCATTTGAGCTTAAACCTGCGATTATTCAAATGGTACAAAACAATCAATTAGGAGGCACACCAGATCCTAATTTACACCTCGCTAGTTTTTTAGAACTTTGTGCTACCTTTAAATATGATAGAGGGTCGAACGATGCTGTCAGACTTAGAATTTTTCCTTTTTCACTTAGGGATAAGGCTAAGATGTGGTTAAATTCTTAGCACCAGAATCTATTAGAACTTGGGGAGAACTTTCACAGAAATTTCTATCCAAATATTTTCTTAGACTTATGCTTTTTCCTTTTTCACTGAGGGATAAGGCTAAGATGTGGTTAAATTTGTTAGTAGTCTTAGACTTTTTCCTTTTTCACTGAGGGATAAGGCTAAGATGTGGTTAAATTTGTTAGCAAAGTTAGACTTTTTCCTTTTTCACTTAGGGATAAGACTAAGATGTGGTTAAATTTGTTAGCACATGTTAGACTTTTTCCTTTTTCACTGAGGGATAAGTCTAAGATGTGGTTAAACTCGTTAGCAAATTTCCAAATATTTCCCTCCATCCAAAACTGCTAAACTTAGAAATGACATAACATCGTTCTATCAAATTGATGGAGAGTCAATATATGAAGCTTAAAGCTTAGGAGAGATTTAAAGATCTTCTTAGGAAGTGCCCTCATCATTCGTTACCAGATTGGTTGACAATTCAAACTTATTATAATGGATTAGTGGGATCACTTTGATCGATTATAGATGCTGCGACTGGTGGTTCTTTAATGTCAAAACCTTTTGATGAGGCTTATTTGTTAATAGAACAGATGGCTACCAACAATTTTCAATGGCCATCTGAAAGAGTAAATCCTAAAAGAGTAGCTGGTATCCATGATTCTGATGCAATATCTATGTTAGCTTCGCAGATTGCTACAATATCCAAGAAATTAGATCATTATGGAATGAATTATTCTCCATCACCTACTATGATGGAAGAGAATTTATTTGGGCAATTTGTGGATGTTCAACCTTCGTATGAGACCTTAAATGCTATTAATAATAGACCCAACAAACCTTATTTGAACTATTATAACCCAGGTTGGAAGAATAATCCAAATTTTAATTGAAATAACAATTCTTCTACAAATCACAATGGGCGAACAACTCAGTGAACCCATTAAGAAATTCATCCAACCAAGGAAATGTTAATTATACACTTTATTATCCTCTATGATTTAACAGTAACACTCAAATTAAGGAAAAAAAGTTGTCTATGGAAGAGATGATATTAAACATGGGTCAATAATTGCAGAATTAAGGAAATCAATTACAAATTCAAGGAAATCAGTTACAAAATCAAAGAACTACTATTAATAATATTGAAAATCAATTGGGGCATATCGCTACTGCACTTAGTAACCGAACATTAGGAACTTTTCCTAGTACTGTGGAACCAAATCCTAAAGATTAAGGAAAAGAACACATAAAAGTGATACAATTACGAAGTAGAAAAGAATTGGAAACAAGAGTACAAAAAGAAACAAAAACTAAAAAAGAGAAAGTGGATACTTAAAAAAGAAAAGGATCATGAATACCCAAATTTAGAATATCCACTTACACCAATGAAAATTACTGTGGAGAAACCTCCACCACCGTTTCCTCAAAGATTGAAGCAACACAAACAAAATAAACAGTTTTTCAAGTTTTTAGAAATTCTTAAAAAATTAATGGTAAATATTCCCTTCGTAGAAGCTTTAGAGCAAATGCCCAATTATGCAAAGTTTATGAAAGATATTTTAAACAAGAAAATGAAGTTCATTAATAATGAGACTGTTGTACTTAGCGAAGAGTGTAGTGCAATTATTCAGAAAACAATTCCTGAAAAATTAAAAGATCCAGGTTGTTTCACTATACCATGTGCTATCAGAGAAAAATTTTATGGAAGAGCTTTATGTGATTTGGATGCCAGCATTAATCTTATGCCTCTATCAATCTTGAAAATATTAGGATTAGAAGAAGTCTCACATACTTCTGTAACTCTTCAGTTAGCGGATTGTTCAATTACATGTCCTAAGGGAGTTATAGAAGATATGTTAATAAAAGTTGATAAATTTATCTTTCATGTGGATTTCATTGTTTTAAATATGGAGGAAGATAAAGAAATACCTATCTTTTTAGGGAGACTGTTTCTAGCTATTGTTTTAGATATGGAGGAAGATAAAGAAATACCTATCATTTTAGGGAGAGCATTTTTAACTACCTTATTTTAGATATGGAGAAAGATAAAAAAATACCTATCATTTTAGGGAGACCATTTTTAGCTACTCGAAAAGCTATGATAGATGTTCAAAAAGGAGAATTAACTATGAGAGTTAATGATCAAGAAGTGGCTTTTAACATTGCAAAATCTATGAAAAGGAAGATAAAGAAATACCTATCATTTTAGGGAGACCATTTTTAGCTACTGGAAAAGCTATTGAGATGTTCAAAAAGGAGAATTAACTATGAGAGTAAATGATCAAGAAGTGACTTTTAACATTGTGAAATCATATGTTTAAAAAGACCTATCATTTTAGGGAGACCATTTTTAGCTACTGGAAAAGTTATGATAGATGTTCAAAAAATATATTAACTATGAGAGTTAACATTTTTAGCTACTAGAAAAGCTATGATAGATGTTCAAAAAGGAGAATTAAATATGAGAGTTAATGGTAGATGTTCAAAAAGGAGAATTAAATATGAGAGTAAATTGAAATACCCTGCTGTTGAAAGAGATAATGAATGTTTTCACATGGAAATTAGTGAACATCTAATGAACGAGCATTTTAAAGAACATTTTGAAGAGAAAGAGCAATTTGAAGAAAGTGATGAAGTTATTTTAGATGAGATAGAAAATGAAGAATTAGATTATGTTCAGTAAAGATTTTAGATGCTGTATATTACAGGAAATGCTGATAAGAATCTAGTTCCGTCAATTATAAAACCACTGAACTTGAGTTGATAATATTGCCTAAACACTTGAAGTATGTGTTTCTGGGAAACTCATCTACACTACCTGTTATTATATCTTCATAATTAAATGATTTGCAAGAGCAAAGACTTTTGGATACATTAAAAAGATATAAGAAAGCTTTTAGTTGGACCTTAGCTGATATTAAGGGAATCAGTCCTTCGATCTGTATGCACAAAATTATACTAGATGAATAATATAAACCAAGAGTTGATCTAGAAAGGAGATTAAACCCAATGATGAAAGAAGTAGTCAAGAAGGAAATTTTGAAATTGTTGGTTACTGGATTTATATATCTTATTTCAGACAGTGCTTGAGTAAGTCTAATTCATTGTGTTCCTAAGAAAGGAGGAGTGACTATTGAAACAAAAGGGAATAATGAATTAATACCTATCAAACAAGTTACTGGGTAGCGTATTTGCATTGATTATAGAAAATTAAACACTGCCACTAGGAACGATCACTTCCCTTTATCATTTTTAGACCAAATAGTAGATAGACTTACTGGGCACAAATATTTTTATTTTTTAAATGGATATACTGGTTACCATCAAATTAATAGACTTGCTGGGCACAAATATTTTTGTTTTTTAGATGGATATACCGGTTACCATTAAATTTATTGCTCCTGAGGATCAAGAAAAGACAACATTTACTAGTCCTTTTGGAACTTTTGCTTTTAGAGTAGACTTGCTGGGCACAAATATTTTTGCTTTTTAGATGGATATACCGGTTACCATCAACTTCATATTAGACTTGCTAGGCACAAATATTTTTATTTTTTAGATGGATATACCAGCTACCATCAAATTCCTATTGTTCCTGAGGATCAAGAAAAGACAACATTTACTAGTCATTTTGGAACTTTTGCTTTTCGAAGAATGCTTTTCGGATTATGTAACTTACTTGCAACATTCCAAAGATATGTTTTGCTTTTCGAAGAATGCCTTTTGGATTATGTAATGCACCTGCAACATTCCAGAGATGTAAGTTAATTGATGATGGATTGGAAGTATTTATGGATGATTTCTTTGTATTTGGAACATCATTTATTAATTGATGATGGATTGGAAGTATTTATGGATGATTTCTCTGTATTTGGAACATCATTTGAAGCATANGCAGGAGGAATTGTGTTAGGACATAAAATTTCAAAAAATGGTATGAAAGCAGACCCTGCAAAAATTCAAGTTATATCTAAATTAACACCTCCTACTAATGTAAGAGAGGTTAAGAGTTTTCTTGGACATGTTGGTTTTTACGGGCGTTTTATTAAAGATTTTTCAAAACTTACTAAACTTCTATGCCAACTTTTAGAAAAGGACAAGAGATTTGAATTTTCTGAAAACTATTTAAATGCCTTTGAGTGATTAAAAGAAAAACTAATCACAACCCCTATTATAGTTTCACCTAATTGGGAGAAACCATTTGAACTAATGTGTGATTATAGTGATTATGCTATTGGAGCTGTTCTTGGACAAATGTATGATAAGATTTTTAAAGTTATATACTACGCTAATAAAACTCTTAATGATGCTCAAATTAACTATACTGTTACTGAAAAAGAGTTACTGGCCATTGTGTATGCTTTAGACAAATTTAGATCTTATTTAATTAGGACTAAACGTGTTGTGCACACGGATCACTCTGCTATTAAATATCTGGTGTGAAAGAAGGATGCCAAACCAAGGTAAATTAGATGGATACTTTTGATGCAAGAATTTGAGCTTGTGGTGATTGATATAAAAGGAACTGATAATCAAATTGCTAATCATTTATCAAGATTAGAAAATCATGAATTATCTGACACCGACAATGAAATTACAAACAATTTTCCTGACAAATAACTTTATAAATTAATGAGTGGAAAATATCATGGTATGCTGATATTGTTAATTATATTGTAAGTGATATTTTGTCACATATATGAGTGAAAAATACCATGGTATGCTGATATTGTTAATTATATTGTAAGTGATATTTTGCCACTTAGAAAACCATGAATTATCTGATGTTGACAATGAAATTACAGACAGTTTCCCTGATGAACATCATTATAATGTTAGTGTTGGAAAATACCATGGTATGCTGATATTGTTAATTATATTGTAAGTGATATTTTGCCACGTATGTTGTTTGTCAAGATTAGAAAATCATGAATTATCTAACACCGACAATGAAATTACAGGTAGTTTCCCTGATAAACAACTTTATAATATTAATGAATGAAAATACCATGGTATGCTGATATTGTTAATTATATTGTAAGTGATATTTTGCCACCTATGCTGGCATTGCAACAACAATACCATGGTATGCTGATATTGTTAATTATATTGTAAGTGATATTTTGCCACCTATGCTGATATTGCAACTACCATGGTATGCTGATATTGTTAATTATATTGTAAGTGATATTTTGCCACCTATGCTAACACTGCCATGGTATGTTGATATTGTTAATTATATTGTAAGTGATATTTTGCCACCTATGCTGACATTACATCAACAAAGAAAATTCATTCATGATGCCGAAAGCATATTTTTTGGATGAGCCTTATTTATATAAACAATGTAAGGATCTTATTATGAGAAGATGTGTTCCTAATGAAGAAACTGAGCTAATCATTCAGAAATTTCACGATTTTAGATTTGGAGGGCATTTTGGGATTGAAGAAACTGAACTGATTATTCAAAAATGTCATGATTTTGAATTTGGAGGACATTTTGGGAACTGAAGAAACTGAGCCAATCATTCAGAAATGTCATAATTCTGAATTTGGAGGACAACGATTGAACTGCTTATAAAATTTTACAAGCTGAATTCTATTGGCCTACTCTCTTTAGAGATGTTTACAAATACATAAAAACTTGTGATTGATGCCAACATGTAGGCAATATATCTAGAAGAAATGAAATGCCTCTAAATTTCATGTTAGAAGTTGAGATCTTTAATGTTTGGGGATTAGATTTCATGAGACCATTTATTCCTTCATTTAGGAACTTATACATTTTAAATGCAGTAGACTACATTTCAAAGTGGATTGAAGCACAAGCTTTACCTAGTTGTGACGCTAAAAGTGTTTCATGATTTTTAATGAAAAATATTTTCACTAGATACGGAATGTCAAGAATGATTATCACTGACGGAGAATCTCATTTTAAGAATTACATTCAGAGATTGGCAGAAAAATTTAATATTATTCATAGAATCTCTACTTCCTATCATCCAATTCAGAGATTGGCAGAAAAGTTTAATATTATTCATAGAATCTCTACTTCCTATCACCCTCATACCAGTGGGTTAGCTGAAGCTTCTAATAGAGAGATTAAACAAATACTTGAGAAATTTGTAAACCCTAGTAGAATAGATTGGTCCACTAGAGTGGATACCACATTATGGGCTTAAAGGACAGCTTACCTCCTATTGGAATGACTCCTTACAAACTAATTTTTGGAAAGACTTGTCACTTACCAGTAGAACTTGTAAACCCTAGTAGAATAGATTGGTTCACTAGATTGGATACCGCATTATGGGCTTACAGGACTACTTATAAAACTCAAGTCGATTGGTCCACTAGACTGGATAACACATTATGGGCTTACAGGACTGCTTATAAAACTCTTATTGGATTGACTCCTTACAAACTGATTTTTGGAAAGACTTGTCACTTATCAGTAGAATTGGAGCATAAAACATCCTTACAGGCTAATTTTTGGAAAGACTTGTCACTTACCAGTAGAATTGGAGCATAAAGCATATTCGGTGATTAAAGAATTCAATTATAATTTGAAACATGCTGGTGAGAAGAGATTATTACAATTGAATGAATTGGAAGAATTAAGAAATGAATCTTATGATAACGACAGAATTTATAAGGAGAAACTAAAGTTATGGCATGATCAGAAGATTAACCAGAAGAACTTTGAATTAGGACAAGAAGTTTTTCTTACAATAAAAGGATGAAATTATTCTATGAGAAATTGAAGTCTCGTTGGTTCCTTTACTGTGACTCAAGTTTATACTTACGGAGCTGTTGAAATTGAAAATCAAAAGACTGGGAATATATTTGAAATTTGTGTTTGCTTTGCTTTAGAATTTTGCTTTTATATCCCTGTATAGTTGAGATTGAGCATATGATGTTCGTTTTTAGCATTTTGAGTGTTGTGGCTTGGATTGCGATGCTGAATTGATGTATTAAGATTGAGAAAATACCAAACTTAGGTGTGTTGTGTAACGTGTGTAGTAACCCTTGGAATTTATATATATATTTGTGATTTTTTGTGTTGTAAATATTTATTTATTTTAGTACATCATTTAATCGCTTAAAATTTATGTCTATAATGATTGAACGGATGTCGTTGAGGCTTGAAATTGATCAAAATCGCAAAAATCTGGAAATTAAACCAATTCAATAGAGCTCGCCGACGGCGCCCTCGACGCCGCCGCCGACGGACTTTTCCTGAGACTTAGGATATTAATTCAATAGAGCTCGCTGACGGCGACGAAGAACCCGTTGATGGCGCTGAAGACCACTCTAATGGCGAGATCCCAAAAAAATACCTTTAACCGTAATTTTGACCAGTCAACCGCCACTATTCATCATCCCCTTCCTCTTAAAAATGAAAGTTTCGATCTAGGGCTTGAAGATCTTGGATTAGGGGTCTAGGACATCCTGACCTTATTTATGCACTTTGCCAACTTTTTGGAGTGGAATCTGGAGGTCATGAAGAATGGGTTAACCCTATGAAGCCCATTAGTAACGCTAATTTGAAGGCTTATGAATCCCATGAAAAATGGAAAACTGGGAGTAGAAGTCAAGAACCTTCTACTAGTAGAGATATCCCCTCTACTAGTTATGACCTTCCTTCTGCTAGTTCCCCTACCCTGAATGATTTAATGAATGAGTTGATCTTGCAGCAAAAGAGTATAGAGCTAAAAAATGAAAGAATTGGGGGTTTAGAACGTAGATATGGTTATGATAGTGAGTACCTACATAAGCATTCAGACTTTGTGATAGCTTACTACAAAGCTCAGGCCCGACACCACAGAGGTGAGCCTGATGTTACTTTTCCTGAATGCCCCTGATATACTCAGTATCAGCCCAATCCACCTGTTGACCAAGGACATGAAGATATAGTTTGAGATTTAGACATATGATAATAGTTGATGTACTTTTACTTTTATTTTTGTAATTTTTGTAATTGAGATAGATGTTTGTGTGTTTGTACTTTCATTTTTATTTTTATGTTGCTAATGGATAATTTTTAATTATTGTTATAATTATTTGATGTGGTAGTTGAAATTTGTTAAATTGTAATGTGATGTGATTTTTATTCTTCATTTTAATTGTAATTTTTTATTTTTGCTTAGTATTGTGGATGTGTTAGTGAAATATTGTGTTTGTATAATGTTTAGTTTTATACTTATTTCAAATTTTCATTACCCAGCAAATTCTCTAATGATTTATATCTATAGAAAGCTTCTAATGTTACATACCAGGTGAAGTAGAAATTTTGAGGACTGTAAAATTTCAGAATGATGAAAATGCCTAAATACTGAGGTATGATTTATATTTAGAATTTTTCTTTCCAACTGTACCATTTCATATTGAAAAATTTAAGTTTGGAGGAGGGAAGAAAAAGATTAACTATTAGATGTTCTCAATTTAAATATTTTCAAAAATTATTAATATGATTTTATGTAGTGAA
Source organism: Phalaenopsis hybrid cultivar (assembly GCA_002079205.1). Lineage (NCBI taxonomy): Eukaryota > Viridiplantae > Streptophyta > Magnoliopsida > Asparagales > Orchidaceae > Phalaenopsis > Phalaenopsis hybrid cultivar. The sequence continues at coordinate 349,436 of JXCR01146618.1, read as the reverse complement.
TTTAATTCAGAGAACTATATTTTGTATATATTTAAATATTATGGTAGATTTAAAGGAATATTTTTGTAATGAAAATTAATTTTGTGGATTAAGATATTTAGTATAAGAGAATAAGACTATAGTTAACTATTTAAAGTAAAAGAAACTATATTTTGAAGTATTAAGAATCTTGGAAATTCATTTGAGAATAAAAGATTAGGGCTCAATGATGAAAAAACTATGAAATATTTAAAGATAAAGAAATGTTTTGAGTTTCAAATTTAGGAAAAGAAAAGTGAAGTTCAAAATCATTAAAGGCTATCCAGATATAGTAATCCTCACTTGAAAATAAGAAAGGTGATGTTCAAAATCATTAAAGACTATCCAGATATAGTAATCCTCACTTGAAAAATGAAAAACAGAAAAGATAAGAAAGAAAAATATATAGGATTGAAAGCAATCCAAATGAAAAGAGAAAAGAAAAGAAAGAAAAAAAAAATATAAAAGTGAGGAGAAGCTTGAGGAGATGCCTAATTAAAAATTGGCTTCACTGGACCTACCTAAAGGGAAAACCTAAATACATTCTTGAACTTTTATTTATGGATTAGCTTCTTTACTAGTAGTGTTCTCATGAAGTTCCTATCATTTGAATATTCTAAGTGACTTGATATTACAACATATTGTCATTCTTGAAATGAAAACTAGAACTCCTAAACTTGATGACTAGATAATCTTGTACCTACAGAGTTAATTTAATTACTTAAATTTTTTTTCTGAAAATCTCAATATGATATTTACTTAAATCAAACTTATAGTATTTCTGAATTAAAACTTTACTACAATAGATCATAACTTTTATGTAGTACTAAAATTACTTGAGGACAAGTAATAGTTAAGTTTAGGGGATTTTGACCAAAGGAAAATATGTTGAGATTTTTATACCTATTTTATATTGATTTTGATGATATTGCACTTTAAAGAAAGGTATTTTTGATGTTTTGTTGCAGATATGATGAATTATGGTCATTGGAGCAAAAAGATGCAAAAAGAAAAGAATTTGGTACGAAAAGGACCAAAATATGAAGATTTGAACTAAGGCGCCGACGGTGAGCCCAACGACGCCGACGGTGAGATTTTCCCGAGACTCTAGATCAAATAATTTAGAAAGCCCGCCGACAGCACCCTCGAGGCTGTTGACGACGAGATCGGCGGTTAATTCAAAAGGTGCATTGAATGTGGATGATTTTTGGAGGAATGCTTAGGCAACTCTTGGGAAAACTCTTCTACAACTTTAAAAGAAGATTTTGGCAGAAAATAGAGAGTCTCCTGGAGGCTCTTGGGTGGTTGGGGAGTTGCAAGTGTCGGGAGAGTGTGTAGTTTGTAGAGAGTTTAATTTAGGGTTAGATTGTGAGGAATTTTTCGAGAGATTGTAAGAGTGGAGGGAAAGTGAGAGATTTCTTCCTCCTTACCATTTCAAAGAAGAATTCTGTGTGCTGTAAAGAAAGGAAGAGATTCAGAGGAACTTCGAAGAGTTTGCTTGGGGAGGAATTAGAGATAAGTGTTATTTACTTGTTGTAGATTGTATGACTTTGCTTTTATATATAAACTCTGAGTTTTGTCATATCTTCCCCATGAGTTCTTAGTAGTTTTCTCTGTTTTTCTCTTTGTCTTGACATTTGTGAAATAAAAATTTGAACTGGTTGAGCCTTGAAAATGTTAAAGAAGTTGTGATGGTTTTTTCACTTTGATATTAATTACTTTCAATCTGGCCCAATTGATTTGTTAAAATATGTTGAGTTTTACAACTAAAGTGAATAATTGGCAAAACCATGAAAATGTTTTTGGTAATTTGAATTGGTGAAGCCATGAAAATGTTAAAGAAATTGTGATGATCTTTTCACTTCAATCTTAATTTATTGGAGCCATGAAAATTTTAAAAAAATTATGATGATCTTTTCACTTCGATCTTAATTTACATGAAGCCATGAAAATGTTTGAGAAATTGTGATGATCTTTTCACTTCGATCTTAATTTACTTTCAAATCTGGAATTGATTTGTTTAAAATATGTTGAGTTTTACAACCGAATGGTGAAGTCATGAAAATGTTTAAGAAATTGTGATGATCTTTTCACTTCGATCTTAATTTACTGAAGCCATGAAAATGTTTGAGAAATTGTGATGATCTTTTCACTTCGATCTTAATTTACTTTCAAATCTGCCCAATTGATTTGTTAAAATATGTTGAGTTTTACAACTAAAGTGAAGATTACATCTAAGATTCATGGAGGTCAAAAAAATGTTTAAGAAATTGTGATGATCTTTTCACTTTGATCTTAATTTATTTTCAATCTGGTCATAAATGTTAAAGAAGTTGTGATGATCTTTTCACTTTGATCTTAATTTACCTTCAATCTGGCCAATAATGTTTAAGAAATTGTGATGATCTTTTCACTTTGATCTTAATTTGCTTTCAATTTGACCAATTATTTGTTAAAATATGTTGAGTTTTACAACTAAAGTGAAGATTACATCCAAGATTGAGGGAGGTTTTAAAATATGTTGAGTTTTACAACTAAAGTGAAGATTACATCCAAGATTTATGGAGGTCAAAATAAAATATGTTGAGTTTTACAACTAAAGTGAAAATTACATCCAAGATTCAGGGAGGTCAAAGACCTTGGAAGTTGCGTGCAAATAAATAGATAAAATTATCAGGCGTAGAATTGGAGATTTTAGAGTGACAGACTAAAATCCTCAATTCGGTCATATCATTTGGGTGCTGAAGTGTAGATGTTAGCCCTCAGACGAGGGGAACATGGGAGCTCTGAAGTGAGAGCCGGTATCCTCCCAGCCTAGCCGCAAATTCAGTAACCAAGCATAGGATTAGTAAATGTTTTTTATGCCTGGACTGAAGGGTAAAGAATAGGTATGCTCCTATTTGTCACAATTCAATTTGAACTGATTCATTTTATCTATTCACTATAATTTCTTGACAAGGAGAAGGATGCTTTCTTATATATTGAATTTCACATTAGAAACTTTATCAGTAGAATTAGTAATTCAAGAGTCATTAAAATTACATATTTATTTCAACTTCCTATTAGTGACAAATAAGCAATTTGAATTATATTGTTGTGATTAAGTATTGATTTTCTAAAATCTTAGTTCATAGCCTCTAATATTACTCCTTGTGGGATCGACATCTAGGACTCCATTAGAGCCCTGTATTACTTGAGTGATACGTATACTTGAGTTGATAAGTGTGAATATACCATTATTGAATATTTTATATATACATCTTTATCGAATCTATAACTGTTGTCAAGATTTTGGTACTTTTGCCAAGGAATTAAATCTTCTAGCAGCAATATTAAATTCTTGTATTTTTAAGCATATATAAATTTGCTGTCAAATTTACTTTAGCAGAAAGAAGTAGTTATGTTGTGAAAAGGATAGTTATTTGAAGTAGTATAGTCCATAGGTTAATTACTCTAATCGAGCTAGGACTACCGATAATTTAAGAATATCGGGGGTTGTTGATCTTACTTTTTGTTGAGGTCTAGTTTTTCTTCCTTAGGAGCTTAGGGTCTAGCCATAGGACTTTCCTGATGACTATTCCTAGATGACTAATGATGATACCCTCACAAATAGAAATTTTAAACTCTTCTTCGCTCATCTTGAAGTTCCAAATATTGTTTATAACCTTTAGCACTTAGTAGGTGGAGCCGATATGAGGGAGCTCAAGAGGAGTTCCTTATAGGACTATTTGACCTTAGGGCTGACCCTGGGTGATGTGGCTTGGTATTGTACACACATACTTGCACTTTACACTTTCACTTGCAACCTTGAACCCTAACCTACACGTGTCTAGTTTGGTTCCCTTCCCTCTTTGGAGACCCATGTGGGTGGTCCCCCAAACCCTTAGTCTTTGGCTAAGGTTGATAAGACCAGCACATGGTGAATCCAAAGTGGGGTTTCTCTGGTCTCATGAAACTATGAGGGTAATTATATGATCAACATTTGGGTCAAACCTCAACATTACCTAAATCACAAATTCTAGCCTTTTAGCCCTAAACTTCCCCAAAATTACCAAATTGCCCCTGACACCCTAAAAATTCAAAGTTGACCCAAATCACTCAAATTTATTAAAAAAACATTTCAAACCATTATATACCATCTAAAATACTCAAAACACTCCAAAATTTTTATATTTACCAAAATACCCCCAAATTTTTCAATATTACCAAAATGCCCCTAGTAGCCCAAAAATTCCAAATCCTCCAAAATCATTTCAAACACCCCTAAAATGATTTCTTGACCATCCATTGGGTATGATTTGATCAAATTGACCCACTTTGACCAAAATCTACAAATTGCCCCTAAGTGCCTAAAGTCCTCAATTCACCCCCAATTTCCACCAAATTGATCTCAAATTTTCCCAATTTCAATTCTAAACTCAAATTAATCATATCTTAACTCATTTGAAACCAAATTCAAGCCAAATTGAACCCAATTCCAAACTCCAAATCCAAATTCAAGTGAATTGCCTCAAATTGATCAAAAATCCAAAATCCCCCAAATTGAGCTTCATGATCAATCAAATGCCCCAATTTCAAATTCACATCAAATTCTAGCTTGTATAAATCAAATCTAAATCAATTCCAATTCAATTTGACTAGCCCATGATCAATTTCGAAATTGAAGTCCATCATGTATTTTAAAAGCCATCTTCATATGCATATTAAAAGCCCACTTCATTAATTTGAAATGGCCCAACCTGAATCCACATAAAAAAAATTCCATCTTCACCATCCCATGGTATCTAAATCATTTCACCATAACATCATGCCAAATTTCCCCATACATACATGTCTCTTTATCTAAATTAAGCATCATGGCATGATTTTTCAAAAATTCATAAAAATTAAATTTGCCATTTGCATTAAACTTTTCCATGGCCTCATACACATCATGGAATGACTCATAAAGCCTTCCATAGCCATCCCAAAGTCAATTTTGCCAAATTTGGCAAGTGGAGGTGACCACTCATCCTTCTCTCCCTCACTTAAAGTTACCCTCCTCATGAAACATTTAAATTCTTGCCCAACCCCCAAACCAACCATTTGACTTCACCTAAACTTTCTTGAGGACCTTAAAGATCTGCCTTAACTATTTTGGGGCTATGATTAGCCAAGTGACCATGAGGTTAAACCCAAGCTATCCAACTTAGCCCAAACCTCACTCTCCCATTGGATTTTCTCCATGGAACCACTTTAAACCCAAATTGACTCCACAACTCAACCTCTCTTGCTCACCTGAGCCTGAGTGTGAACTACCCCTGGCCGGTCGGCTACCTCAGCCACCGGAAAATCCCATGCTTGAGAGGGCCCAAATGACTTAAACTCCAAATTTGAACCCCCTGAGCTGTCCCATTGCAATTGGCCACTCGAGCACTTCTTCCCTCCACCTAACCTTCCTCTTTGCCACCTTGGCTTGCCCTGATGGCAGCCATGGCCATGGCTATAAGGACCCCCTCCATGACAAAAAGGGGATGATGATCAAAACCCTAACAAAGATCTTCCACACTCTCACCAGACCTCTTTGCAACCCTAAGAAGTCAGTCCCAACCACTTTTAGCTCCTCATCTCCACTGTAGAACCCTGATTTCACCACTGAAATACAAGGGTTTTCACGGCCATACCACCAAGTTCCACAAAACCTCAAATTGAAGTGCTATTAAGCTTCACCAGAGCTTAAGGAGAAGTTTCCCACTCAAGCCCCATCATTTTGAGCCCTTGACTAAGCCCAAATCAGCCTCTGATTGAATTTTAACTTGGACTTAATCTCAGCTCAAATTGAAACTTAGAGGAGGTTTGCCACCTCAAAATGCAGATCAAGAACAAATCTATTTGAGGCAACACCTCTTGGAACAAGGTATGGACCATTTTCCCTCAAACCGAGATCGGTTTGGTCAATGGTGAAGAAAACTTGTATCTCATACTTGATTAACCATATAGATAGGTTCGTCTTGAGTAGATGAAGCTTTAGAAACAAACGTCATGTAATTTGGTTGAGAATCATGGGAGAAATTAGGTTTAGAAAATAAGCGGCTTTCGATTTAGCGCCATTGGAGATGATGACTAGGAACTGTTTGATCGCGCGTGTATCAAACAGATGGATCAGATTGCGTCAAACGAAGAGATGGAACGGTAAAGGCGGGGCGCGTGGCAGCTAAGGTGGAAAGCACAACAAATTAGGACACACCACGTGGGGCTTCGAAGCGTATGAGGATTGCATGGCGACTGACTGGATTAAGTAGAAAAATAGAATCTTTGTTATTTATTTAATTTACAGAACTTAGAAAATCCATATCTTTGTGTAGAAAAATCATACCCTAAAAATTTAACTAGGGGCTTAGTCGTGAGCTTGACTTGATTTAAATTTGTTTAATGAGGCTTAAAAAAGGATATTAATTAATCATGGATATCTCTAAAGCACTATAATCCCCACTTTAATCATGAGCAAAAGATCTTTAAAGACTTGAGCTTGCCCCTAAGGACATCCACTTACATAACTCTTAAATAAAACATCAAGTGAATGTCTAAGTACCACGCTCTTGGGATAATTAAAATATCAATGTTTATTCAGCATAGGATAAATTAGTCGTCACTGAATCTAAATTTAACTTTAGATAATTAATTGAACAATCTAATAAGTTCAAATAAACTCGAAACGGTTCAAAGAATTTTACAAGTTGTTTAGGGTTATGCCCTGAACACTTTTATGATCTTTTGGATATTTTGAAGGACAAATGTACTTTTTATTCTTTGTTCAAGAAAATTATCCTTAAAATATTTAGTGATCCACCAAGTTATGCCTCGGGACCTGTAACTCACCTAAATCAATAAAAAAGCCCTACACTACTTATCCTACATTAATTGACCCAATGCTCAAGGATTTGAGTCTTCTCTAAGGTATTTAAATCCTTGTGAGTGACTGAAGATATTTGTTTTTTCCACATATGGATCATCGGGCTTGTGTAAGTATGAGGTTTAGGTGGCTATGGCAATGATGATAATGCTAATGTGTGCTAAAACGATGGATACGACATGAGATTTAGAATAGTAACTCCTACGTCAAGGATCTTTAATAAGGGAAGAGAATAAGACCAATGATACTATTCACTGATTCTTGATGAGATTGTTGCCCCCGCTACTCTTAGGTTGCTTGTGGTCCTAGTTCAATCAAAGTAATTAATCTGTGGACTACACTACTCTGCAAAGTATTTACAAAAAAAAAATTCCTTTTGCCTATTAAAGTAAATTCTACATGCATGCAAATGAAAAAAAATGAAAATTTATAAAGGTCCATGGTTAATCATTTGGATCAAGGTTAGGACTGTCCTCCATAGATTATAAGATTGGTAGTTCTTACTCAGGGTTGGGAAGCACACAGTCCAGCTCTAATCCCCCGCATTTACCAATGTCTTAAACTTAGTTCTGATCTTCCATAAGTGACTATGGGTTTTATCTTACTTGCTCGTGTTTTGCTATGACTCTTTTCTGGCTTTTTCTATACCAGATGCTCCTGTTTACTTTCCTGTAATTTATTTAAATTTCTTGCAAATATATTATGTTTTATGATGCTAACCATACAGCGGTAGCAGAGGCCCAACTACGCATTTACATTTTATGCATTGTAATTTTATTTATTTACCATACAACATTTTCTACCTACATTTATTTACCTCACATGCAAAACAAAACCAAAACTGAAAACAAACAAAATATATTTTCAAAATTAAACTTACACTTTCAAAATAATGAACGAACATAATACACTACTTTTTAGTTTATGAGAATTTCTCAAATGAGGTAACCTACAATTGCTAACAGGAGTTCTTTGACTTAAATGAGCTTAACAACTCATTTAAACTAAGTAAATTTAAGAGAAAATAGTGGTGTCAGTATGAGAGAACCGTAAGATCCTAACCGGTGTCACTATAACTAAATTAAAATTCCCTTTAAAGTCACTTGAATAATAACAAAACTTGTCACTTAAACTGCAAAAATATAAGTTCTTATCTGGAGTTGTCACTTCAACGAGGAGCTTGGGGCTAACTTTATGGGCAAGCTGACAAGAATGTATAGAAGAATAACCTCAAAGGAGCAAATAGGTTTACAACAACAACTTTCTTTAGAATTAAATAACAAGCCATAAGAATTTGAGGTGGCTCATCTACACGACGCGAATCCTCATCTTATCTTTAGGCCTTTGCACAACCATTCTGTGCAATATAAGCCCTAACTTGCTTTAGGCTCAGAGGTTGTTGTTCATTACAACATAAACCCTCCTATCTTCCAGGCTATTTGTATGACTGTGCCATGCAAGTGTAAGCTCTAAACAATAATAATTGGCAAGATGAAATATCTAATAATATTTCCTTGAAATTAAAGCTAAACTAAAGGAAAGCTTGGGAAGTCATTGAGTTTCTCCTCATGATTTGTGACATCCCCTAGTTTTCTACATTTGGATTCCAAAAATAATTGTTCTCATTTGATCTTTCTCATTTGACGCTTCTTTGACCGACCTTGAAAACCCTAAACATTGAAATCTTAAAGACAATACCTTCTGATCTAAATTGTGAGTTTTCTTGGGCGATTTTGATTGTCTATGATATAACTAAATATAGAGGCTTGCCCTTATAGGAAACATTAAAACCCAGCTTAATATAAACCCTGTCTGATCTTTTATATTAGATAAGGGAATTTGTCGGTAAACATAAAGGTTTTGCAGATTAAAATAGATGTCATAAATTCTTTAGTTTACTTAATCGAGTCTTACTATTAAGTAATTTGTCTATTCCTAAGGATAGGTATGTCACTTGTGGTATTGTGCTCACTAACTAAAACTAATGCATGTATGAGATCGGTTCTGTCTCGTATTTCCAAAAATTAAAATACTACTTTCTAAAATTATATATATATATATATATATATATATATATATAAAATTAATATCATCTTTTCTCATGTTGGCGACTGACAATTTTTGGTGACTTTGCGGGAGACTTATTTCTCTCTCCATTATGATCAGAAAGTTTTTTGTTCATACATCGATAATGTGTCTATGTCCATCGTGGTCTAAATTACCATTCTTCCATTGGTATGTTTTACCCATTTCTTTCTTGGACAAGTACGGTCAACTCTTTTTTATTCCAGGACCGTCTGTTTAACCATCCTTAAATAGAGGGGATCATGAGTCTTTAGGGCTTTTCTTGTTGTATAGGGTTAGACCCCCAATAGGTGTGTCGGTGAACTAGTTTCACCTGAGCGAAGTGCGTTGTGAAGTTGGTCCTGAACTGGTGCACTTTACTTGTTCCTCGTGCCTTTCGGGTTCAATTTGCTATATGTTGGGCCAAGTCTTTAAGTTTCTAAACTTTCATTTAATCCTTCAATTAAACCCTTCGATGTTATAATCACCAACAAACAACAAATATTTTGGAAAATGAAAACCAAAAATGAAACACACTAAATTTTTTAGAGTGAAATAAAATGAAAGTAAGAAAGATGTGCACAGTCCATAGAGTGACCTTCATTGATTTTTAGTGCTTGCATGAAAATTACAAGGTATCAATCATTGCTAACCCTCAGAACTTTCTTTTTGAAGCAGCTACGATGTCGTCCCCAACCTTGACCTTCTCTTGCAACTTGCTCACCAGCCGAGAGGCCCGTAACGTAGCACTAATGATTAAGTTTAGATCCAGGTTCAACGAGTTTGAGGTTGTACATTGTAAGGCCTCGTTCGTTGTCGTGAAATTCATTGCCCCAGATGTTCAAGAGTAGTCCACTGAATTTGATTTGAACTATCTTCAGGACTTCCCTTCTTGTAAGAAGGTGAAAGTTGCTACTGCCCCAGCACCCGTCAGGTGTGTTGTCTCTCCACTCCCTAGATCTGCTGCTCCTATGTCAAGGTGAGTTGTCACACCTTCTGTCGTTGGATTTACTGCCACCGTACCCACAATGTTGTCTTCCAAGGGAAAGGAGATTCTGCTATAAGAAGATTTGGTTGATTCATTTACTGCCCTACCATCTATGTTTGAGATTGGTTTCAGTTAGGGAGTTGCACCGCTAACCAGGTCTTAGAAGGGTCACCAGGGCCAAGGCTATATAAGCTGTCATTAAGGATATTCCTCACCAGGAGGAACTTGAAGTACATGATACTTCTTCTCTCTTCCGAGGGAGTAGGTTTCACCCATTGTCAGCTACTACTGAAGATGAGAGCCTCCGTCGGATTGTTGCAGTTCTGCCACCACCTCATGAACATGGTCAGGAGAGGAAGAAGCCCACTCCTATCACCCAAGTTTGTACCGTATTTGAAAGATTAGCCGCCAAGAAAGGATGTTCTGTTGCCAAGCTACTTAAGTGCGTGGGTTGCACAGTATCACCCTAGATGAAGAATAAGATTTTGAAGAAAGCTAGACCTATTCATTGGCTATAGAGATCAATAGAAGTACCCTAGTTCGTATTCCAACTAGATTCTATCATGGCAGTCGTGTCGACATCTTTGCCACTATCATAGATGACACTATCGTTGTTTTGAGGCATGCAGGACATGTACCAGTCATGTTTAGGTCTGAGAGTACCACCCACTATCATGTATGAGGATTTCCAGAAGAAGGATCATGGGAAGGACCTTTTGTTGTTGTACTTGGTTTGCACCATAGGGAGCATACTTCTCTTTTACTTACCGATGCCTCCACTGATACACTTCGTCTCAAGGCATCAACGTCAAAGAGAAAAGTGTGGGGACCTAAGGTTGCAGTCATAGCAGATGGCGTCTCCGGAAATCTACCAGCCCAAGATTGTACATATTTCAGACAAAAAGAAAGAGGTCACTTCTGCCAACATGGATGAACCGCAAAAGAAGGATTTCGTTCAGAGTTTGGTAGCAGAAAGGGATATCAAGGTGTTGGTCAAGCAGCAAGTAAGGGAGGCCTTAGCCCAATTTAAAGGAGGAGCATTGATTTCAAGGGGTAGACCTTAGCTAGACGAATTTGATGTCGTACCGTACCATAAGGGCTTTGTGCCACCGAACTTCAAGGTTTTTGATGGAATAGGAAACCCTCAACAACACATTGCACACTTCCAGGCTAATTATTGCAATGATGGGGTAACAAAGCACTGTTGTTCCTTCAATTCGTCAGCAGTTTGTCAAGGATTTCATTTTATTGGTATGTAGAGCTACCTAATAGATCAATTAAGATGTTTGCCGATTTGGAGCACTTGTTCGTGAAAAGATTCTCTGGAGTGTAGCATTATGTCACCATAGGAGATCTCTTAGTGGAGTGATAGAAATCCAACGAGACCTTAGTTCATTTGGAGAAACTTTAGCGTGAAATGTGAGCCTCAGCTGCAGGAACAACATGCGATAGAGATTCTACTTAAGAGATTCCATGGTCTAGTAGCCTTCATGCTCAAGGGACTTACGATTAAGTCTTTTGAGAAGTTACTTAACAAGGCTAGCAGCCTATAGGAAGAAGTTAAGCATATGGAGTCCTTGTCAAAGGCTGAAAAGTCCAGATCGGCTAAGGTGTTTGAGAAGAAGTTAGAAACGGTGGCAACAGTTGACAATGGAAAGCAGCTGATGAGGATTCAAGCAGAGCTGTCTCGTCAGGATGCTCAGTAGTCATTACAACACAGTGAGTCTTAGCAGCAACATACTCAACAGTACAATTAGTCTGACCAACACTTATTTCAATGAAGACCGTATACGAAAAATGGTAGATAGGGTCCATCGATTGCAGATTGGTTGTACAGAGTGTACTCATTCAAAGATGAAGTCGTAGCAAAGATGTTCAAAAATTTTAATGAAGAAGCCCTAGTTCAGCTTGCCCGAGCCGAAGAAGCTAGATGAGGTGGATAAGAAGGATCATCCCAACTACTACCCTTATCATAGATTACTTGGACTCACCATAGATGGTTGTTTTAGTTTCAAGGATTGGATCAAGAGAAATCTCAAAGAGGGAGATATAACAATTTTGAAAGAAAATTTAAAAGAACCTGAAAGAGGTTTGGTAAATATGATTTCGACCGAGCCAATCACTCTGATAGATTCCTACTCAGATGAGAGTGGATGGAGCATAATTTGGAGTAAATCCTCTAAGAAGATGTTGGATTAGATTCAAACCTCTTTGATACGAGCTGTCATTCAGAGTCTATAGCCTGTCAGGCTAAAAATGGAGATTACACCAGAGAAGCCATCGCAAATGGAGTACAAGAAGGACAAGATCATTCACAAGATGAAGACTGATAACGTGAAGGTTAAGATAAAGGCTACCCCTATTAGATTGGTTTTTTCAGATTTGGGGGAGAAATGCTTTGAACCACTTACTGTGTATGATTATCTCTTTGCCCCTCCGGGGTCTTTTGAATATAAGAAGTACAATTTTGGATATGTTTTGGTTGTCTCTGATGATGATGTAACTAATTACAACTGATCTAATCTTGATTTTGATTCTCAAAATGATCCTTAAATCATACTTAAGCTAGATGGACATGCTAACAAACATGAAAGGGATTTCAACAACACCGGTTTTGACAGTTTTGGGAATGAGGAGTTAGTCTTCGAGTGCCAAGGAACACCGATTGCAATAAACTTGGACTTTTCCAATTTAGAGTCAGCTACACCATCAAAAGAAGAAGAGATCATAGAAGTGAATCTAAGAAGTGGGAAAGTGTTACCCCTGAGAATGGCTCTAATGAAAAAGGGAAAACAAGTAATTACTCAAGAGAGCTACCTCTACCAATGGAAGAAACACCTGCTCAAGAGGAAATTGGAGGTTTAAATAAAGTGAATTATAACGTACTAGCTCATCTTAGGAATTTATTAGCCAAACTAAGCATCTACGATATTCTGATCCTGTCAAAGGAGATGAGGGAATCTCTGATCAAGGCTTTAATTGATCCAAAAATTTGTTTAGCTTAGTTGGCCAGCACATTCTCAGATGAAGTTTGTTTGTTAAAGGAACAACCTGGGGTAACCTTCACCGATGAGTACTTGTTACTTGGTACTACTGACCACAATCCTCTGCTCTACATTTCCGCCAACATCGACAGATTTGTAATTTCCAGAGTTCTGGTAGATTTAGGGGCGTCACTCAACTTAATGAGTCTACAGACATTAGTGTACTTGGATATTGATGCACGGGAGCTTATCGCTGATAAGATGATGTTAAGGGGATTCAATCAGAAGGGAGAAAGAGCACTTGGGTCGATTACGCTACTCATGAAGTTTGGTGAGCTAGTAACAACCACTAAGTTCCATATCATCGACATAGAAACTTCATTCAACACTTTGCTTGGTTGATCGTGGATTCACGAGTGTAATATGGTCTCGAATTTGCTACACTGGTGCAATAAGTTTTATAAGGAAGGACAAGAACACTACATTAAGAGGTATCTACAACCGTCCTCAATTCATGAAGTAGGCATCTACAAAGATGCCACCTACTATGCTCATCTAAAGAAGACTATCTTTTCCCAAGAATTTGTACCAAATAAGATTGAAAATTCAAAGGGATCACAAGAGTGAGACCATTCAACTCCGCTTCAATTATCTTCCATCACTCCTTTGCAACGAGTTGGTGGAGGTTCTTTTAGCTCAAGCATCTGAGATCAAGGCCAGAAATGTGGGCGAAGAAGAACCAACACGATTGTTGAACGGACGAAACCAACCATCAGTATCAATGTGGAAGGAAGCTCTAAAGAAAATATGTCCAATGAAGAGACAATGATGATAAACTAGAAAAAGCTACGATTTGAGATCTCCTTAGAGGATACAGAAAAGGGTGAATACAAGTCAATATATGGTCGAATCAACCATTACGTGTAAGCCATGACCTTAACTCCAATTCACTCCCATAAGGTTGAGAGTATTGAAGTTAAGGAAGTTTGGGGTGTTGGTTTAAAAACAATGAAATTTTACCATGCTTCTCCTTCTCCTAATTTAGAAACACGTGTAAACTTGGAAGAAGATGATACTAATGAATTAATGGAATTACCATTTTGATACTTTTCTCTATGTGTACAAACATTAATTCAACAAGTTTATGTGCCAAAATAAATTCCAAAGGACAAACTACAACTCTTAGAGAAGTTATGGAACGTTAAAGGTCAAACTCTCAACTCGAAAGAGGGTATTGAATTTGGTACGATAGGAGCGGTGATGATTCAGAATTTTGCATGGTTGTTTCTAGCGGATTGGGAATAGATTGCCTCAATGTGGAAGATAATTTTGAAGATTCTTTGATAGATAATGCTTCACCAGAGTTCAAGGAGGAAATTAAGTCAACAATTGACCAATTAAAAGAATTTAAACTTGGGACTGAGGAGCAGCCTCGACCTACCTTCATAAGTTCTATACTCAGCAAGGAAGACTCTATAAAATTGACCGAGTTACTATTAAAATTAAGGGATTGCTTCACTTAGAGCTATGAAGAAATGTCAGGATTATCTTTAGAAGTTACAGTTCACAGGCTTAGGGTAGATAAGATTATGACCTTAGTGAAACAAGCTCTCAAAAGAATGCGCCTCAAAATAGAGCTGCAAGTCATTGCCAAGGTGATGAACTTAATAGGCGTTAACTTTGTGCGAGAAGAATAGTACTTCACATGGTTAGCCAATGTTGTTCCAGTTAAGAAGAAGCATGGACAAATTTGGGTATGCGTCAACTTTAGGGACTTAAATAAAGCATGTCCAGATGATGAGTTCCTGTTATCTATACCAGAGTTAATGGTGGACATTGCATCGGCACACGAGATTTTCTCTTTTAAGGATGGATTGTCCAGATGCAACCAAATTAAGATGGAACCAGAAGACGCAGTGTTTACAGCCTTCAGAATGTCAATTGGAATCTTCTTCTACACAATAATGTCGTTTTAGTTGAAGAATTCTAGAGCAACTTACTAGTGAGCCATGACGAAAATTTTTATGGTCTCATCCACAACCAGGTGGAGTGCTATGTGGATGACTTGGTCATCAAAAGCAAGCAGCGAATAGACCACATGTATGATTGGAAGATCTTACAATAATATAATCTTAAGATGAATCCCTTAAAGTGCGCATTTGGCGTCACATCTGGAAAATTTCTAGGATTGTGAAGCAACTATGATCCTTTCAAGGTAAACTGACATTCCTAAGATCTTATATCTAGCATGTCAGGAAAGTGTTAGTACTTTTTAACTTTACTCCAAAAGAATGCCCAATTCTTTTGGGGAGAGTTGTGTGAGTGGGCTTTTGAGGAGATTAAGAAATACTTAACGATGCCTCTTATTTTGGCAGCCCCTATCCCGGGAAAACCTTTGATACTTTATATTGCGACCTTAGAAGACTCTCTCAGAGACCTGTTAGCTCAGGTAAATGAAGAGGGTAAGGAAAGCACACTCTACTACTTCAGGCAACGTTACTGGCGAAGGTAAAGTATCCTCCTATTGAGAAACATTATCTGGATTTGATTTTCACCGCTCAAAAGCTTAGACATTACATGTTTTCTTATAAGGTTAGCCTCATTTTGAAAGTTAATCCGTTGTAATATTTGATGACATGTCCTACGCTTTCCGGAAGGTTAGCTAGGTGGTCAATGATCTTATTGAAATTCGATATAACCTTTGTGCCCCCATCGCATTATTAAAGGATAGATTTTGGCAGATTTCCTCGCAGCGCACCCACTACCAGCTGGGTCCCTTCTTAAGGAAGACTTACCTTATGAACAAATACTGTAAGTGGAACTGTCATGTGTTAGACATTGGGAAATGTACTTTGATGGAGCTTCATCAGCCAGAAAAGATAAAAGATCACAAACAGTTATACCAGGCAAATCGGAGATTGATTTGATTTTCATAACACCAGATCAGGCAATGTTGAGATTCTCGTACCACCTCACAGAGCCATGTACAAACAATGAAGCAGAATATGAAGCTTTGATCACTAGACTAGAAGTGGTAATATCAATGGATATAATAGACATTATCATCTGTGGTGACTCACAGATCGTCATCCAGCAAGTTGTCTGATAGTATAATTTTCTGAAGCTAAGACTAGCAGAATATCACAAGAACACGATAAAGTTGTTAGAGC
The DNA here is from genome assembly GCA_002079205.1 of Phalaenopsis hybrid cultivar. NCBI lineage: Eukaryota > Viridiplantae > Streptophyta > Magnoliopsida > Asparagales > Orchidaceae > Phalaenopsis > Phalaenopsis hybrid cultivar. The sequence continues at coordinate 333,320 of JXCR01146618.1, read as the reverse complement.
ATATTCCCAGTGTAACACTGTATGGGATTCCTCGAAGAGACAATGCCCCTGTAGACATTTGGCTAAGCTTACTAAGGAGTTGACATGTCCATATGAGGATTCCAATGATATTATGGTACAGGGATGTCAAGTTCTGTCATAAATCAACCTCAATAGTCTGCACAAGCTTGGAAAGGTAGAGATTACAACTAAAATAACTAACGATACCGAAGATTCGCGCAAGCCATTGATAGAATATTTGCAAATAGGAAAGCTACCAGATGATAACTTATTGACACATCAGATAATGAAAAGAGTTTTGTCATGTGCTTTCATAGATAATTTCCTCTACTGAAGATCCTTTGATCAGTGTGGCTGAGATGTCTGAGCAGATCAGAAGTGCCGAATATTGTTAAAGAGGTACACGCCAGATTGTGTGGTGCTTTTCAGTTAGAGCCAAAGATGAAGATGAAGATGAAGAGACTTGAATATTACTGGCAGGCAATGATGAAAGATTGTACATAAATTACTAAGAAATGTCACCAATACCAGGTACACGAAGTGGTCTTGCACCAACCTCTGAATGTGCTACATTCGACGTTCATATTGTGGCCATTCGAATGTTAGGGTACTAATATAATATGACCTATACACCCTCCATCTTCTAAAAGATACAGATTTATTCTCGCAGCCATGAATTACTTCTCTAAATGGTTATAAGTAATGTCATTGTGAGAAGTTACAACACAACATGTTCTTTAAATTTTCAGAAATTAGATCATCTACCGTTTCGGTGTGCCGTGCAAAATTATTTCAGATAATGGGTCAGCCTTCAAGAGCACCAAGATCAACAACTTTATCAGACGACATGGGATAGATTGGAGGTCTTTTATGATCCACTACCCTAAAGTGAACGACCTAGCCAAAGCTTTCAACAAGATGCTCGTACAAATTTTAAAGAAAATACTGGACGATAACAAAAGAGGATGGCACAATAAGTTGTTAGAGGCATTGTGGGCCTATATGACAACGTTTAGAACTCCTACTTAGTCTACACCATATGCGCTTGTGTACAGGTCTAAGGTAGTACTTTCATTGGAGGTTCAACTACCTTTTCTTAGATTCACCGTTGCCAACCAGATTACAACACAAGACAGCACAAAGCTTAAACTTGCATAATTTTAGAATCTTGAAGGGAAGTTGTTAATGGAGCAAAAAAATTTGGAACTATACTAGGCAAAGATGATCCAGGCTCATGACAAGCTGGTCCACTTAAGGACGTGCAATGTTAGTGACCTCATACTTGTTCTCAGGAGGCCTATTCTTACACATCAAAAGATAGATAGAAAGTTTGAACCAACTTGGGATGGACCGTTCGTGGTAGAGAAAGTTTACTCTGGAGGATGTTACCAGCTAGTGGATTCCTAGGAAAAAAGGCCCATGTTGCCGATCAACGGACAATATTTAAAGAAATACTATGAACTTGACCTTCTCTAATACAAATTCTAAAAGTAATATTTGTTCCAAAAATAGCTTTATGGTCAGTGCCTATGACTGGGTCCAAAGAAAATTTGTAATAAAATTTGGTGAAACAAGATAATTTTAATGAAATAAAATTTGCACATATAAGTTCCCTATTTAAAACTTAAATTTTGTAAAGTTAAAATAGATAAAATGCTCGTATATGTATAATTTAAAATTAACTTAATAATGAACTGATATTGTTCTTGTTCGTTTTGAATTTTAGTGCGCTAATATTTTCCTGTCTTCTATAGAAGAATGTCAGGATAGAAGTTGATTTTTTCTATTAAAAATGGCTTGAATCTCACACTAGATGAGGAGAAAGCAGCACAGGGTGGAATCATAAATTTTAACTTGGATTATGGACAAGTCAACGTGGACTATGAAGGCCCTGTTATGAGCATTGTTAGCATAGAGGGATAGAAAGATTACAGTCATTACTGAGAATGAGCGCAAAGAAGACTCATCACTGAAGAGGAAGAAGTCAAAATAAGTTCCAGATACAAAAGACCAAATGGAAAGGGCCAGTCACCTACAGTCCATGATTACGACGTCGGAAGGGAACTTGGTTTGTGTTACTTCGGAGAGGGTCCCAGATGCACCATTAAGAAGCTCACAACACAAGGATGTTAACTGCTGCAAGCACCGAGCTTTAGATTGACTAGAAAGGAAGTGTTCCAGGGAGGCAGCTATGGAGCTCACTATAATTTCTGAGGAAGAGACCCTCGACTAGACTTTGGGAGAGACTTCCACCAACGCCCCAGTTACAGAGGATGAGCTGGAAATCCCCGACGAGCTTTGCACGGGGCGCCCGATATGCAACACAGAGATACTAAGGTAGACATTTTCAGCAGAAGCATTCACTAAGTGCCCAGAATATAATGTTCTCTACCTGAAGTGTTATGGAACTTTTGAGGAGTATAGTGCAACATGGATGATGTTCAAAAGAACGGAACATCAGATGTAGAGCCATACATACCATGGTTTGTAGAGCTACGACAGCCATGGATTGCTTCAGAAGATGAGCTAGAGGAGTAGCCTCAGTAGTTACAGATGATTTCCAGATCTGAGTTGGAGAAGATAAGTAGGGTCCGGAAATAAGAATTCGAGCATTATGTGAAAATCCAAGGAAAGTTTGTTAATATCCTGGAGGGAGTTAAGTTGCACACAAGGGTATTTTTGAAAGTGATGAAAAGAAGTTTCTCGACTGCATGTTTGATTTAAGAGACAGAGGCTGAGCTGGAGTGTTAAAGAAGAAGACGTACTCAGAGCCACAAAAATGGATGCAAGGAACGGGCAAGATAGCCATTTAGTGTGGATGTTGGCACAATTTGTCAAAGGATGGGCAAGGGAATCCCCAGGAATTTTGAGAAATGCCGAAGTGGATCCCATGTCGTCCATGATAAGGAAATTTATTAAGAGAATGGTGGAAGGACATATATTACTAGTAGATTATATTTTGAATAGTTGCATCATCAACATTTATGGAGAAGGAGACTGCATTCCCCCTCACATTGACCACCATACTTCCTTTGGCCCTTTTGTACATTTTCATTCATGATCAAGAGCAACATTTTATTTAGGAAAAAGATACAGATAGTTGGCCTAGAGAAATTCCAAGGATCGATCGAGATTCCACTACCGGTTAGATCAGTATTTATTTTGAAAGGGAATGGAGCAGATTTGGCTAAGCATTGCATTCCTGGAGTCCCAAGTAGAAGAGTTTTAGTCACTCTATGAAGTATGGGTGTATCAAGGTGTCGTATAGATATCGGCCCGACTCGGACTTGTAAGGGTTTTGACCATTGGAGTTGTGACATAGTTGTACCTCTAAGTATATGCAAGGGGGATTTAATTTCAGAGTGTAGCTTAAGGGTTAGCTTGATCACCAAATGATCTCAGAAGATAGGCAGTTTTTCTAGTTTTGTATTATGTCAGAGTAGGCATCATATGATATACTAGATTCTAGTTTCTGCACAGATGTACTTCTGATATTTTAGATACCTTTCATTATATGATCAGTTGTACTACCTATTCAAAGCAGAATCAACAAAGTTTTTGTGGATTTCAACATATGTTATTGGAATGCCATGTTTGTGTGATTAATAAGAACCAGTAGGACCATATGTTGGTCCCAAACTGTAACGAACAAAGAACAATACAGAGAAAATCTAAAAATAAATGAAAATTAAAATTTAATGTTAAAAGAGAATTAAAGATTGTAAAATTTGGAAAATATCCTAACAATAAGAGAAAATGATTAAAACTAAAAACGAATATACTTGAAACTCTACACCCTTCATAGCACAAATTCCACATTCTTAGCACAAATTTCAACAACTCTCACAAGATTTCACACTCTACACAAGATTCCATAAATTTTCCACACTCTTTCCACAAATTTTCCACACTCACAATGCTCTCAGGGTTGGTACCTAAATTTCAATTCTCATCTCAAGGTCAATACCTAAATTCTAATTCCCATACTTTCTGAGGTTGGTACTTAAATTCTGATTCTCATTTCAAGGTTGGTACCCAAATTCCAATTCCCATTTTGGGGTTAGTACCTAAGTTCTGATTCCCATCCTTTCTGAGATCGGTACCTAAATTCTTATTCTCATTTTAGAGTTGGTACCTAAATTCCAATTCTCGTCTTGGTATTAGTACCTAATTCTGATTCCCATCCTTTCCGACATAAATTCTGATTCTCATTCTAGGGTACCTAAATTCCAATTCTCATCTTGAGTTCAGTACCTAAATTATGATTCTCATGCTTTCCGTGGCCAGTACCTAAATTTTGATTCTCATTTTGTGGTTGGTAGCTAAATTCCAATTCCTATCTTAGGATTAGTACCTAAATTCTATTCTCATCCTTTTTTAGGCCGGTAACAAAATTTTGATTCTCATTTTGGGTTCGGTACCTGATCCCTGGATACTGCGAATATGCACAGTACAACAATAATTCAGATTATATTTCACTTATATTTCCTTACTTTGCAACAAAACCAAAAACTTGATCCTGAAGAAAAATAAGAATTTAACTTTTAATTTATATATATTGGGATACTACGCAAGTATACATATCATTATCAAGTAATATAGGACTTTATTATTAAGACCTAAATCTCGAACCCACAGGGAGAATACGCAATATACACTATTGAACAACAAACTTTCTATTTTTAATAAAAAGATATTTATCTAAACTAAATATAATCTTTTTTATAGTAATAAGAATTTAAATATTTTTGGTATTTTCAATATTTTGATAGAACAATAACAATTTAAAAAGATAACTAGAGTTTTTTGTAGAAGAAAAACATTAAATATAAAATATCTTTCTTCTTGTTATGAATCAGTAATAAGTATAGAAATTTTGTTGTGGAAGTATGCAAATTATGTTGTGCTAAATAGGAGCAATAATATTCTTTACCCTTACTAGCGATGCTATAAAGAACATTGGCTAATTTAAAGTTTGAATAGTTGTGAAGACCGGCTAGGCAGGGAAGATAGTAGCTCTCACTCTAGAGTTCCCTCGATTCCCTCCACCTAGGGGTTAACATCTCGTATCAAAACCTAAAACAATAAACCAATTTGGGGGCTTTAACCTGTCACTTTAAAGTCCTCTAACTCTACACCATAATGATTATTTCCCTATTTATTTGCACTAAATCATATGAATTACATTCTCATTCATACAACCTCATGCGATTCCTATTTATTTGCACTCAATCATATGAACTACATTCTCATTCATATAACCTCATGTGATTCTTAAAACCAAGTTGGGGGTTTTAACCTGTCACTTTAAATTCTTCTAACTCTACACCCTTCAATGATTATTTCCAATTATTTGCACTCAATCATATGAACTACATTCTCATTCATACAACCTCATGTGATTCTTTCAATTTTTTGACTGAGACAATATCAACCCGATTCTTACATTTTATCACAAAAAATTTTAACATCTTGATTGGCCAAATTAAGAAGTAAATTAAGTGCATGGATTTAAATCATCACAACTTCTTCCATCATTGAAGATCAATACTTTCCACAACTTCCATCCAAAACTTAATTACTTATCATTTTAAGAAGAAAGATAAAGAAAAATACTCAAAATCCATGGAGAAAACAAAACCACACTTTAGTTTAAAATAAGAAATTATTGTCAAACCAACAACAAGTCTAAATTAAAATCAAATGTAGTCTCAAAACAAAGAGATAAAAACTTATCTCAAGTCCACTTAACTCTTGAAGTTCATTTGATTCTCTTCTCTTGACAATCACTCAAAATAAAATAACAAAAAGGATAAAATAAAAGTAAAAGTGGTGCCTGAAAATATCTCCGAACTAACTCCCTAAATGAGAAATTTCAAAACTTTCCAATACTTTCTGGACTTTTTTCTAAGCCCTCTCTTCTTTCTTTTATAATTTTCCAAAAGGTACCTTGTTTTCTCTTCAAAATATGTCTAGATTCGATGTACTTCCCCAAGATATGCATCCTTTCATGAAAATTTCAATCTATCGTGGTTATAACCACCTATTAAGCTAATGGGTGCCTCAAAAACCTCTTCAAAATTTGCAGAAACTGAATTTACTCATCCAATAACTGCCACTGGCACTTAAGCACGGGGCCTCTGGCGCTTAGGCGTGGCCTTCTCTGTTTAACCGGTGCTTAAGCGTCGGATCTGGCTCTTAAGCGCCAAAACTCTTTTGCACATTTTTCACCTTTTTGCTCCCAATTTGATATTTTTTCACTCCTTTAAGCATTTTTCACCCTTTTTACCCGTATCTGCAAGAAAAACACAAAAATAGCTTCCATTAAAGCCCAATATCTCAAAAATAAATATAAAAATGTGTCTAAAAATACTATGTATTTTTAGTGTATCAAAATCCCCCAAACTTAAAATGTTACTTGTCCTCAAGTGACACTTCAGTCTTTAAGAACTAAATATGTATGATATGTATATGAGTTTCTTTAGAAGTTACTAAAATTTTGATTTAGAAATATAGTAGTCTAATTTAGAAAAAAATATTCAGTAAATGAGACCAACTTAAAGTTTAGAAATTCTTAATGTTAAGAAAAAAGAAAAAAATGAGTTTCTATCTAATTCAGAAATGTATTGTAGATTTTCCAAAATTTAGAATTTAGTTCTTTTATTATCTCCACTTAAAAATTTTCATTAAAAATAATTTTACTTACTATATAATATCTATAAGTTTAAGAGTTTCTCAAGTCTTATACTTTAAAAAGATCAAGTGTAGAACCAATTTTTGATTAGGCACTAATCCTCAAGCTTCTCCTTCCTAA
>JXCR01146618.1:306074-325999 GCA_002079205.1 Phalaenopsis hybrid cultivar | reverse complement strand
ACTAACATGATAAAAGAAAATTACAGGGTAGCTATTTTAGATATTTAAATTTAAGATCTAAGTTAGCTAGATTTTTAAACTTTTCAAAAGAAATAGAATCAAGTTCAATCCTAATCTAACTAAAACAATATTAAATACACATCAACAGTTACTACCCTAGAATGTTAAAACAGGCCACTAACAAAACACAACATCACAACAACAATATAAAAGGTCCCAAACATAACATAGTACACAATCCAATTCAACACAAAACAAATGTAGCTATACTACATCACATAGTCTTCAACATAAACAAACATAAAAATATCTCAATCCTACTCCTCATCCTCTGAATCACCGCAATACCGCTTTTCTGCATATCGAGGATATGGAGGAAATTGCACTCCTGACTGATGAGGCTCTCCAAAGATGACTGAAATTTCTCTTCATAATAACTCTTTCTCCTATTATAACTATTAGTATGATCTGCAAGTGCTCTAAATTTTATACCTTATCAGCGATAAAATTGATATTATCCATCATCTTCTGTAATAACTTATCTCGAGTATCAGTAGACTCACCTCAAGATGTAGAAGCAAGTGAGGTAGATGGTCTAGATGTAAAAGCAATAGACGCTCCATTCCATAGCTTTTGGAAAATCCTCCTCTCCAGCCAAAAATTGAATGCTCATAATAAGTCTTCACATTCACCTTAGTGATAGGCTTTAAAGGTAATAACACTTCCTCTCAGCTGTCATATTTAACTCCGGCCTGCTTACACAAAGAAAAGGTCAAGAAAGAAAATCCCAGATCTGTAGTTGTAACAGCTATAGCAGAACTGATGATAGTCTGACAGATCAAAGCTTCAATGTTTATCAGCTTTCCCTCTTGAATACATTGTTCAACGTTGCTCTTTCTTTGGTCACTTCACTGATATGATTGGTTAGAAGTAGACAAGCAGAAATGAAATAGTGTCAGGCCTTTGAAGGTGCACATAACTTTAAAGTTGAGAAGTTAACTCTCCTTTCATTAGTTATCTTCCAAAGACCTCTCCCAACTATCAAGTAAGAAATAATCTTGTCTAATTTCGCTTCAGTAGAACTATAAATTGCATAAAAACATAATGTATCCGGTGGTAAATGATAAAACAAGTTAATTACCTCTGACGAAAAAGGTATCAACTTCTCTCGAACCATGACTCGATTTTCTTCAGCTTTAGGGAGATATGCCTAGAACTCATTCACAACAGATATAACAGCCACAGTAGAGAAACAACATAATTGTTCCCACTATCAGAGAATAGTTAAATCTTCTACGTCTAAACCCAGATTTCTAAAACATCGCTTTTGAATCAGTTTGTGTGATTGCAACGCATCACTATACCGATCTTGAGCTTTTGAACTAGCAAATTTACTCAAATTTAAAGGGGCTTGGCTTTTGCTCCTCTTCATTCTTGGTGTTATTCTACAAATTTGATAAATTCCAACAATAACTTCCAAAATGAAGTTTAAATTACTAAACTAAACTTCCAAAAGCACAAACAAAACTTCTCATGCAATTTCCATAGATTTTTCCACATTTTTCACCATGAATAGTGAATTTTTGAATTTCTCCAAATGTGCTCAAAATACATGGTGAAAATCCAAAATTTTTACATAGAATTAAAGCTCTTACCTCAAAGAACTTGGATCTAGCAAATTTCACTTGATTCTACCAAGAAATCTTCCCTTTAGATGTGCCCTAGCCCTAAAATATTGCAAACTCAAGAGGAAGAATGTGATGCTGGCATTAAAAATGGCATTTTCTGACTGAAAGGTTCACTTTTAATCGTTTAATAAGCAGTTTTCGTGAACCGGCGCTTAAGCGCAAGTAAGTGGCGCTTAGGTGCCTGCCTCTCGGGTTTGCTCACGCTTATGTGCGAGATGTGGCGCTTAAATGCCAGTGCACGATTTTCAAAATTTTCAAATTAAAGTAAAACGCACTATTAGCCTAAGTAAGCCACCCCTAAATGGTCTCATAGCACATAAATAACTTTTTTTAACTTCCTGTAACTCTCATTTATCTCAAAATTCTCCTTAATAACTATTTTAATTCGAGGCTAAAACAATACAAAATTTCACCCAAACAAACTTATATTAATTCACAAACGAGTACAAATACATTTAAACACTTAGTTCTCATTCCAAATAGTTATGGATGAGAAAATTTTCCTAAATACAAACACTTAACAATCTTTCACAATTAAACACCTAAGTAACACAAACACAAAAAGCAAGTTTTAAACACTAAAACACTTAAAGACAACGACTTTAAACACACAAAAACATAACTTCAAACATAGAACTTAATTCCATTCTTCATTAGAAGGAACAAATTTAGGTCTTTCATTAGTCTCTCCTGGGGAAACTGGAATATAAAGTTGATAAAACGAATGGTGGTGACGTGCCCATATGCAATTTTCTTCAATCCACTTTTGCTTAAGAAATATCTCCTTATCCGCTTCTTCTATATAACTAGTGTGGCTAAATTGCATTTTCAATTGCCATCCAATGTGCTCAAGATGTGCATGAATGTCCAATACCTTAGTCTCCAGTACAGACATGGTATTTTCAATTCTGTTGATCTTCTCTAATATCCCTTCAATACTAACGGCTAAGAAACTGTTACACTCCTCTTGTGCACTTTAACTAAGGAATTTCTTCCTCATGGTCTCCTCATTCTTCAAACCCATCTCCCATGAAAACATCATCTTAAAATCTATCTCTCTCTTAGACTTTAGGGCTAGAAAAGATCTAGGGTGAAATTTCTTCACTAAACTCTTCTATTTATAGACCTAAATCCTTCCAATGCTTGTGGGCTTGTAGGATTGCTTGCAAAAATCCTATAGGAATGTCCCTATATAGGCTAATATTTGGGAAAGCTTGTCACTTACTAGTTGAACTTGAGCATAAGGCATATTGGGCGATTAAAGAGTTCAATTATAATTTGAAAGATGCTGGTGAGAAAAGATTGTTACAATTAAATGAGCTTGAAGAGATAAGGAATGAATCTTATGAAAGTGCCAAAATTTATAAAGAAAAGATGAAGATGTGGCATGATCGAAAGATTCTTACTAAAAATTTTCAGCCTGGGCAACAAGTTTTGCTATATAGTTCAAGGATAAGATTATTTTCAGTAAAACTTAAGTCCACATGCATGGGCTCATTTATTGTGATTAAAGTTTATCCTTGTGGGTTCGGTGGATATTAAAGATCCTAAGTCTGAGAAAATATTTAAAGTTAATGGACATAGACTGAAACCTTATTTTATAGGGTATCAACATAAGTTTAATGATGGAATGATGTTGGGTCAAGCAAATTAAGCACTGGTTACGTCGGGCTAACGACGTAAAACCAAGCATTTTATGGGAGGAAACCCTTAGTTATAAGTGTGTTTTTATTTGTATTGTTGTTTTATGTGTGATTAAGAAAACTTGGGGTAGTATGTTTGAGACTATGATGTGTTAGTATTGATTTTAAGACTTTATTTAGTGATCTAGACATGTTAAAATGAGAATTTGGACGTTAAGTTGATTAGTGAAAAAATGTGCTCTGGCGCTTAAGCGTCAAATCAGGTGCTTAAGCGTGGTCGTTTAAAAACATGTGCAGAATTAATATTCTAGAAGGAAAAACCACCTAAAAGTTTGCAAAAATGTGCCAAGGTAGTTTCTAAACATGTCTAGGAGTTATAGTCAAGTTTGACTGACCAATCCATTTTTGTTGGATTCACAATTTTTTTCATAATTCTTTTAATTTCTTAATAAGATAATTCAACCAAACCACTTGTCTGAGAATGATAAGCAGTAGCAATCGTATGATTTATATGATATTTTTTTAATAATTTTTTCATTGTGGCATTTCTGAAATAACTTCCCCCATCAGTAATGATAACTCTTGGCATCCCAAATCTGCAAAATATATTTGTTTTCAAAAATTTGGCAACACTTTGAGCATCACCTCACTACTAACAAAATATATAAATTTTTGAAAGATGGTATAAATGGTCCCATGAAATCTAATCCCTAAACATCAAATATTTCAACTTCTAGCATATAATTGAGGGGAATCTCATTTATTCTAGAAATATTGCCTACTTTTTTACAACTATCACAAGTTTTGACATAAGAATTAACATCTCTAAAAGTTTTAGGCCAATAAAATCTAGATTGTAAAATTTTGTATGTTATTTTATCAACACCAAAATATCCCCCAAAATTAGAATTATGACATTTTTGGATACTCTCATAAGTTTCTTCTAATGGCACACTTTCGAATAATCAGATCCTTTCCTTATTTATATAAAAATGGGTCATCCCAAAAATAAGTCTTAACTTCAAAAATAAATTTCCTCTTCTGTTGGTATGTCATTCTATAAAGTATAATATCACTAAAAATAAAGTTCACAATGTCGGCATACCACGGAACAAGCCACTCATTAAAAGTGAAAAACTTTTCATTTAGAAAATGTTCATTAATTTTATTTTCAAGACAGTTTTTTTTCTAATTCAAGCCTGGACAAATGATCAGCAATTTGATTTTCAATCTACTATTACAAAATCAAATTCTTGTAAAAGAAGAATCCATCTTTTAAGTCTAGGTTTAGCATCCTTCTTTTTCATTAAATACCTAAGAGCAGAATGATCTGTATGCACAACACAATGAGCTTCAATTAAATATGATCTAAATTTATCAAAAGCATATACTATTGCTAATAACTCTTTTCTAGTTATTGTATAATTAATTTGAGTTTCATTAAGAGTTTCACTAGCATAGTAAATAACTTTGAAAATTTTATCATATCTTTGTCTTAAAACAACTCTAATAGCATAATCACTAGCATCACACATAAATTCAAAAGGTTTTTCCCAGTTTGGTGAAACTATAATTGGTGCAGTGATTAGTTTTTCTTTTAATAACTTAAAAGCTTTTAACCATTCCTCATCAAAATTAAAATTTACATCTTTCTCCAGTAAATGGCATAAAGGCTTGGCAATCTTTGAAAAGTCTTTAATAGATTGTTTGTAGAATCCAGCATGTCCTAAAAAACTCTTAATTTCCCTTAAATTTGTTAGATAAGGTAAATTAGCGATCACTTGAATTTTAGCAGAATCTACTTCCATACCTTTTTCTGATATTTGATGTTCTAATACAATTCCTCCTACTACCATAAATTGGCATTTTTCTTAGTTAAGGACTAAATTTGTTTCTTCACAACGCTTAAGAATTTTGGGTAAATGTTCTAAACATGGGTCAAATGAAGTTCCAAATACTAAAAAGTCATCCATGAATACTTTAATCCCTTTTTCAATTAAATCACAAAAAATTGACATCATATAATTTTGAAATGTAGCAGGGGCATTGCATAAATCAAAGGGCATTTTTCTAAAACCAAAAGTACCATAAGGACTGGTAAACATTATTTTCTCTTGATCCTCAAGAGATATTTGAATTTGGTGATAACCAGTATATCCATCCATAAAACCAAAGTATTTATGTCAGTTAGTCTATCCATTATTTGATCTAGAAAAGGTAATGGAAAATGATCTTTCCTAGTGGCAAAATTTAATTTTCTATAATTAATGCATATTCTCCACCCTGTAACTTGTCTAGTAGATATTAACTCATTATGTTCATTTACAGTTACTCTTCCTTTCTTAGGAACAAAATGAATTGGACTAACTCATGCACTATCTGAAATAAGGTAGATAATTCCAGCATCTAACCACTTTAAGATTTCTTTCTTTACAACTTCTTTCATAACAAGATTCAATCTCCTTTGCAAATTAGCCTTGGGTTTGTAGTTCTCTTCCATATAAATTTTATGTATACAAATTGAAGGACTGATTCCTTTAATATCAACAATTGTCCATCTAAAGGCTTTCTTAAAGTTTTTTAGAATTTTCATCAACCTTTCTTCTTCTTTCATTTTGATGAAATTATAACTAGTAAAGTAGAGGAATCTCCTAATAATGCATATTTTAAATGATCAGGAAGTAACTTCAACTCTAGTTCTAGAGGTTTTTCAATAGATGGAGAAAATGATTTATCTTTGTCTATCATGTCCAAAACCTCAAAACTTTCTCGAATATAGTTTGAACTTTCCTTAAAAAGATCTTCACATTGATTTAATTTCTCTTCTTTCTCATGTTCCAAATCTTTTTCTTCAGATTTTTCTTCATAAGTAGTTTTAAAATGAAATTCACTTAGATATCTTATAACATCCATCTTACAACATTCATTATATTTACCTTTTGCAGGGTATCTCATTTATTTTGAAATCTTAAAGTAACAGTTTGATCATTGACGCACATTGTTAATTCCCCTTTCTACACATCTATCATTGCTCTTCTTGTGGATAGGAAAGGTCCCCCCAAAATGATAGGTATCTCTTTATCTTCTTCCATATCTAGCACAATGAAATCAAAAGGAAAGATAAATTGATCCACTTTCACTAGGACACTCTTTAGGGTATGTTATTGAACGATCTGCTAACTGCAGAGTTACAGTAGTAGGGGTTATTTCTCCTAATCCCAATCTTTTAAATATTGATAATGGCATAAGGTTAATTCTCGCACCTATCACATAAAGCTTTCCCATAAAATATGTCTCCTATTGCACATGAAATTGTAAAGCTACCAGGATCCTTAAGCTTTTCAGGAAGCTTCTTCTGAGTTATAGCACTGCACTCCTCACTAAGTGCAACAGTTTCATTATCTTCAAACTTTCTCTTTCTATTGAGAATATCCTTCATAAACTTTACATAGCTCGGCATTTGTTCTAAGGATTTAGCAAATTGAATGTTAATTGTAAGCTTCTTAAATATTTCCATAAATTTTGAAAATTGTTTATCCAACTTCTGATGACGAAGTCTCTGAGGAAATGGAGGTGGTGGTTTTTCCAAATCAATTTTTAGTGGATAAATAGGTATCTTAGAATCTTTTGGAGCGTCCTCTTTTAATTCTTCAATTTCTTCTCTCTCTACTTCAATTTTTTTTTGGAACCCGCTTCCAACTCTCTTCCGGTCCTCTTTTGATTCTTCAGTTTCTTCTCTCTCTACTTCAGTTTCTTTTTGAACCCTACCTTTCAACTCTCTTCCGCTTCTAAGTTGAACGACTTTTACTTGTTCTTTATTCTGATCTTTTGGATTTGATTCAGTATTACTAGGAAGTGTTCCTTGAGTTCTATTACTTAATGAATTTTTTATTTGCCCAAGTTGATTCTTAATATTTCTAATTGTAGCTCTCTTTGAATTTGTAATTGATTTCCCATTTGTAACACCAATTCTTCTATAGACAACTTCTTATCCTTAAACTCTGTATTACTGTTGAAACCTGGAGGATAAGTAAATCTATAATTATTATTCCCTTGGTTGTTCTAGTTTCCCAATGGGTTTACTTGGTTGTTCCCCCATTGTTGATTATTTCCACCCAAATTATTATTCCAATTAAAGTTGGGATGGTTCTTCCAACCTGGGTTATAATAATTTGAATGGTTATTCCCAGTTAAAATTAGGATGATTTTTCCAACCTGGGTTATAATAGTTTGAATATAGGTTATTCTACCAATTGAAGTTAGGATGGTTCTTCCAACCTGGGTTATAATAATTTGAATATGGGTTATTCTATTTATTATTTATGCATTCAAAGTTTCTAATGATGCTTGAGAATCTACCATTTAGCCTAATGAATTCTCTTCAATCTTGGATATTGGTCGAGAAAAATTCATTCTAAATTGGCCTAACTTCCTTGAACTTGCAGCAACTTGATTTGCTAACATGGTAAATGCATCAGTTTCATGAATATTGGCTACTTTCTTAGGATTTACCCTCTTAGAAGGCCATTGAAAATTATTGGTAGTCATTTCTTCAATTAAAGCATAAGCGTCATGAAATGATTTTGACATCAATGAACCGCCAGCAGCGGCATCGATAATTGATCTAAGAGATCCAACTAATCTATTATAAAAGGTTTGAATTATTAACCAATCTAGTATAGCATGGTGTGGACACTTTCTTAAGAATTCTTTAAGTCTTTCTCATGCTTCATAAATAGATTCCCCTTCAAACTGATTAAAATAAATATTTAGCAAGGAATTTTTGTCCTAAATCACCCCAAGTTCTGATAGATCCAGGTGCTAATGAATTTAACCAGATCTTAGCTTTATCCCTCCGTGAGAAAGGAAATAACCTAAGTCTTATGGCATCATCTAATACACCATCGTATTTAAATGTAGCACACAATTCTAGAAAATTGGCAAGATGTAAATTTGGATTTGCAGTTGGTGATCCCCCAAACTGATTATTTGATACCATTTGGATAATAACAGGTTTAAGCTCAAATGAATTTGCCACTACAGTAGGTTTTTGAATACTACAATGAAGTTCATCTACATTAGGGTTGGCATAATCTCTTAAAGGTCTAAACTCTTGATGATATTCAGCATTTTGATTATTTTGGTCTGCAATTTATGTAATTTTTTTGGATTTTTAAATTTTTTTTTTTTGGTTTTTCTAATTTTTCTAATTATTCTTTCTAATTCAGAATTGTAGGGCACTAGTCCTTCAGAACCTAAACTACGCATAAACTAACATATAATAAAATAAAATAAGATAACTTAAAGTTTAAATAAGACATTCCAAAAATAGAAATTTGCTTTTAAAATCAATTTCTCCCCGGCAACGGTGCCAAAAACTTGATCCCTGGATACTGCTTATATGCACAGTATAACAATATTTCAGATTATATTTCACTTATATTTCATTACTTTGCAACAAAACCAAAAACTTGATCCAGAAGAAAAATTAGAATTTAACTTTTAATTTATATATATTGGGATACTACGCAAGTATACATATTGTTATCAAGTAATATAGGACTTAGTGATTAAGACCTGAATATCGAACCCATAGGGAGAATACGCAATATGCACTATTGAACAACAAACTTTTTATTTTTAATAAAAAGATAATTATCTAAACTAAAGATCATTTTGTAGTAATAAGAATTTAAATATTTTTGGTATTTTTCATATTTGACTGAACAATAACAATTTAAAAATATAACTAGAGTTTTTGTAGAAGAAAAGCACTAAATATGAAAATATCTTTCTTCTTGTTATGAATCAGTAATAAGTATAAGAATTCTATTGTGAAGTATGCAATTGTGTTGTGTCAAATAGGAGCAATAATATTCTTTACCCTTACTAGAGATGCTACAAAGAACATTGGCTAATTTAATATTTAAATAGTTCTGAAGACCGGCTAGGCAGGAAAGATACTAGCTCTCACTCTAGAGTTCCCTCGATTCCCTCCACTTGGGGGCTAACATCTCATATCAGAACGTAAAATAATAAACCAAGATGGGGGCTTTAACCTAACTTTAAAGTCCTCTAACTCTACACCCATCAATGAATATTTCCCTATTTATTTGCACTCAATAATAATTAAAGTCCTCTAACTCTACACCCTTTAATGAATATTTCCCTATTTATTTGCACTCAATCATTACTACATTCTCATTCATACAACCTCATGTGATTCTTTCCAATTATTGACTGAGACAATATCAACGCGGTTTTTACATATTTCACAAAAAATTTTAACATCTGGATTGGCTAAATCAAGAAGTAAATGAAGTGCATGAATTTAAATCATCACAACTTCTTCCATCATTGAAGATTAATAACACAACTTCCGTCCAAAACTTAATTACTTATCATTTTAAGAAGAAAGATAAAGAAAACTACTTAGAATACATGGAGAAAACAAAACCATACTTTAGTTTAAAATAAGAAATCATTTTCAAACTAATAATAAGTCTCAATTAAAACCAAAAGTAGTCTCAAAACAAAAAGATAAAAACTTTTCTCAAGTCCTCCACCAAACTCTTGAAGTTCCTTTGATTCTCTTCTCTTTACAATCACTCAGAATAAAATAACAAAAAGGATAAAATAAAAGTAAAAGTGGTGCTTGAAAATCTCTCCAAACTAACTCCCCAAATGAGAACTTTCAAAACTTTCCAATACTTTCAGGACTCTTTTTTAAGTCCTCTCTTCTTTCTTTTATAATTTTCCAAAAGGTGTCTTTGGTTTCTCTTCAAAATATGTCTAGATTTGATGTATTTCCCCAAGAGGTGCATCCTTTCGTGATAATTTTTGTCCATGGTGGTTTTAATCACCTATTAAGCCAATGGGTGCCTAAAAAACCTCTTCAAAATTTGTAAAAACCAAATTTACTTGTCCAATAACTGCCACTGGCACTTAAGCGCGGGGTCTCTAGCGCTTAGGCGAGGCCTTCTTTGTTTAACCGCCGCTTAAGCACCAGTTCTGGCGCTTAGGCGCCAAAACTCTTCTATACATTTTTCACCTTTTTTCCAAATTTGATCCTTTTTCACTCCTTTAAGCATTTTTCACCCTTTTTATTCGTATCTGCAAGAAAAACACAAAATACCTTCCATTAAAGTGCAATATCTCAAAAATAGATATAAAAATATGTCTAAAAATACTATATATTTTAGCTGTAACAGTACCCAATTTCCAATTCTCATATCGGGGTCAGTACCTAAATTTTGATTCCCATCCTTCTCGAGGTTGGTACCTAAATTCTGATTCTCATTCTGGGATCAGTACCTAAATTATGATTCCCTTTTTTCACCTCTTGGGTTGGATGTGAGTACCTGAGCTTTTCATCCTAATGTGACATTCTCAGCACTTCGAGATAGGTGTAAGACCCCCTTAAATGGAGCAAGGCATCATATTCTCATCTCTCTGCACTTTTGTTACCTTTTGGGTTGGATGTGAGTCCTTATGCTTTTCTTCCCAAAGTAGCACCCATTCTCCTTGATCAGCCTTTTGAGTGGATGTGAGTCCCTATGCTTTCCATCTCAAGCTGGTCTCTTCACTCATTCCTAATTCCTAAAATTTCCTTGAAATCGAGATTGTGACTAAAATTTCAACTAAAATCAAATCAAAATTAAACAATAAAATAAAGCAAATCTTCATTGCGACCATTAGTTTCCCTGATTTTTGTCTCTGTAAATTCACAAAACAGTCCCTCATAAGGGTTAACAAATACAAAATCACTACACAAATCTAAAATTCACTTTTGAAGTCGACAATTCGAAGGACACCCGCTAATCCCAAACAAGAGTTCTGGAATCTTCGGTTTCGATCCAGGATGCACCAACTACTCCCCAGCAGAAACCTTCTTCACTCTTTCTCCATTCTGCTCTAAGCATGTTGGCTTAAGCAGTTGTGTTGGTATTTTTTATCTCTTTAGTCAACACCAATATGCACGGTGTGCTACTCTGGCACACTACACCTATTGAGGGTCCATTTGTTGACCTCACTTTTTTTTAGGTCTAGTCTTTCTTTCTTAGAAGCCTAGGATCTAGACATAGGACTTTCCTGTTGACTATCCTAGAGAACTAGTGATGGAACACTACCCCATTAGAAATCCTAAACACTTCTTTACTCTTCATGGAGTTCCACATGTTTGGTTTTGACCTCTTGCATTTAGTAGGATGAAACCAACATGAGATAGCTCAAAGGGAGTCCCCATAAGACTGTTTGGCCTTAGGTTTAGCCTTGGGTGGTGTGGCCTTAGCCAGTCTTGCACATGCACACTTAACCCCTTACGTTCACTCACAACTTAAACCCTAAACCAAACATCCTTGACCTGATTCCCCACTTTTTTGGAGACTCAAGTGGGTAGTCCCCTAAACCCTTAAACCTTGGCTAGGATGACTATGACCAATACATGGAGGATCCAAAATGAGGATTCCCTCAATTTTATGGGTCAAAGAGGGTGACTTTATGATTGGCATCCTTAATTTATATCAATTTCACCTAAACTCCAATTTTGTCCTTTTACCTCCAAAATTTTTTAAAATTTACCAAAATGCCCCTCATACCCTATTTTTTTCCAAAATTGCCCAAATTATTAGTTTCTCTCCAAAAGCATCTCAAACCATATCAAACCACTCAAATTGCTCAAAACACCCAAAAATCCTTAAAATTCTCAAAATACCCAAATTGCCAAAATTACTAAAATACCCCTTATGCCCAAAAAATCCCCAAGATTTCAAAATTCAATCTAAATGTCCCCAAAAATCAGTCCTAACCACTCATTGACCTCAATTGTCCCAAAATCCAACAAATTTAGTCAAAATCCCCAAATTTCCCCTAAATCCAAATCTCCCCCAATTTTCACCAAATTGATTTCAAACTTCCCCAATTTTAAATCCAATAAAAATTTCGTCATGTTACAACCCAATTGAAACTAAATTCTAGCTCAATTGTACTCAATTTCAAGCCCAAGTCCCAAGTCCCAAAACCAATTCAAATGCTCCAAAATTTAGCCAACTTCAAAATTCTAGTAAATCAAGCAATATGACCAATTTAATTCCACCAAATTCACTTCCCAAACCCTTGATATCACTTCCCTAGACCAAACTAAACCTTCAATTGGCCTAGACTCAAACTCAAACCTAACCCAAATCCAATCCAAATTAAAACCCCCAATTTTGCCCAAAAATCTAAATTTCATCAAATTGAACTTCAGGGCACCCCAATTTTAACCCAATTGATAAAATGCCTCATGACAATGTTCTACTCCAAATTGAACCTTCAATTAGCCCAAAATAATACTTTAGCCAAACTCAAACCCAAGTCCAATCCAAATCCCAAGTTTTGTGCCCAAACCCTAAACTCACCTTCAACCACTTGGTCTGTCCCAACCTTGGTCACCGCAGCCACCATTTGGAGCCTAAGACCCAACCTAGATCCACCTTGCCTACTCTAGTGAGCCATGGACCACTTTATTTGGGGAATCTCTTTCTATATTTGGCTAAGTGACCTAAAATTGTCATCACATGATTAAACCTCCATCTTGATCACTATTAAACCTCCCTCTAAGTTCCCTGAGCCAGCTAGCCACCTCCCCTTCCCTGGGAGGCTAGCCTAGTCACCGGAAAACCTAAAACTGAGAAACCTCCCCCATGGAACAAACCTAAATTACACCCATCCTATGTAGTCAGCCTCCATTGGTCAATTGCGTTGTTCAGCCCTCCATCTAAGCTGTCATTTGTACCCTCTGTCCTAGCCAATTAAGCCCTAACTCCATGGCTATTTAAACACCGCCCCCTCATCGTCAAGCATAGAGAGCATCCATTCCTTAGGGAGGCTCTGCCAAAGTCCTTCCAGAGCTACTCTAAACCTTCATAAGTTCAATTCTGTTATCTTCATCCACCCATTTCCCTTGTCTGAGCCCAATTTCAAAGCTTTCTGGCCATATAACAAAACTCCACCAATTCCTAAATTAAACTTCTCTTTGGCTTCACCAGAGCAAGAGAGGAAGTTCCCCTGTGAAATCCTCATCCTTTGAGCCCTCAGCACCTGACTTTGACCAGCGCTACACCACTCTCCGATCCATTTTTTACAAAGACTCAACCTCTTCTTGAACCAACGCTTGGAGGACTTTCGTGGACTCTCAACGAAACTTCAAAACACACCAAATCAAGGCTTCACCTCTTGGACTAACATATACATCATTTCCTCCAAATTCGAGCTCGGTTTGGGCTTTTATGAAGAAAAGTTTATTTTCATACTTGATCAACTTTATGGATATGTTCCTCTCGACTAGATGAGGGTGTAGGATCAAACCTCATGTGATGTAGTTGAGAATTGAGTGAGATATTAGGTCTAGAAAATGTGTGGTTCTCGGGTTAGGTCAGTTAAGGACGATGACTAGGAGTCGTTGGATCGCCCGTGTATTCAGTGGACGGTCAAGATCGCGTCAGAAGAAGCTACGGAACATGAACTGTAGGCTACATGGCAAGCCTGTATGAAAAGCATAACAAATCGGAAGCCACTGCATGTGCATTCAGAGCCGCCAAGGTTAACGTGGGTGCCGCGAGGATAAGTAATTAAATAGGGTATTTTTTATTTAATTAAATACTAAAACTTTAAAAAATTATAACTTGCTCTAGAAAAATCATAAAAATAAAATAAAAATACTCTGATGCTCAGTGAACAGAGAAAATAAAATATGAAAGAAAAATTAAAATTAATTGTCAGGCGTTTTATTTTTATTTAATTAAATACTTCATATCTTATTTTAATTCTATTTAATTAAATATTAATCACCATGACTTGAGATTTAGGGGGTTTATTCTCCATGTGATTAGGAGTGTTCTCTTATTTTTCCAAAGTCACCAAACACTCCTAACCCTAAAAGCTCCAATTTTCAAATTTAAGTCATCCTTTTTTATTAAAATAAACATATAAATTAAAATATAAATTAGAAAAATATGGGAATTATTTTGGTAGGTTCACTTTAGTGAGAGGATCCTAAGAAAAATATAAAATGAATTTAAATAATTAAGTTAATTATACTATATAATTAAGTAATTAAAACCCATAAAAATTAATAAAATAGAATATAATTCAATAAATCACAAAATTTATTCACAATAAAGATAAGTAATATATTATGTTACTGTAAAAATTTGAAACTCATTTAAAGTGTATTTCATATCAAAACTTATTTTAGAAGATAAATGAGATTTTTGCACTAAAATAATTGTAATAAATAAAATATAATTAAAAAAAAAATTCAAAGTGGTTTGGAGTGATCTTTGTGACCAGGGGCACTCAAGAAAAATAAAATTAGTGTTAAAATAAATAGCTCGTTTTTTTAGCTAATTTTCAATTTAAAAATAATTAAAAATCACATAAATATAGAATGCAAAAAAATGTTAGTATGCAAGCACTCTACAAAATCAAATATGGTATAAATTATAATAGATATTATGCCATGATGTAGAACACTAAAATGAAATCATATGACATTCTTCATGGAAAGTTATCATGAAACATAGAAGCTAGAGGATATTGAAACTTCATGTTGCATGACTGGAAGAGAAGGAAATGCAAGAATTTAAGAAAATATAAGCTTGTAATGAAATAATCGAGTAGCTTACATAGCAATGTATGCTCACGAAACACCAACATTCTTAGACAAGATGAAGTAAATCAGACATATAGTTATCTTAAGATGAAGATGACNATATATATATATATATATATATATATATATATATATATATATATATATGATGTCAAAATTGTGTTGTGGATTCATAAACACAACATACATATAACAGTATTGTAATTTAAAATATTAATCATGCAAAAATACATATTTACATATGTTTGTATGTATGTGTGTTTGTGTGTAAGTGAGGGTGTGTGTGTGTGTGTGTGTGTGTTAAAATACAGTAAACCCTTAGACCGTCTCAATTGTCTAATCTAGCATAAATGCTAATCGATCTCTCCACGGTTGAGGGAGGTTAGCTGAGTAGGTGTACCAAACATGTCATCATATACCATAGTGATGTGCCACCTTTATTTGATCTATTAGAATAAGATCATGGAAAGTTTACTTAAATGAATTTGGGAAAACTAAAATCTATATTTACATTTCCAAGAAAATAATAGTTTCACACAATTCACCAAAATAGCAGAGCAATCAAGCAAATCTCAATGGGATTGTAACCAAGGTACCAAGACAATAGTTTTAAACCCTAAAAAAAAAGTAAGAGGGAAACTAAGGTTTGGAGCCGCCTAAGGAACATCTTCTTAACCTATGGGTTTTTACTAACATTAGCCTTATATAGATCTCTATGAGAAAATCTAGAAGGATTTAAGTGGATAAAAAGAAATAAAAGAGAATAAAATCTCATCAATGCAAGGATGAGGTCATTCTCCATCTCACTAAGCTCCTTCGTATATAGATAAAAGGATTTGAAGGCTGATAGAACCTCTCCTTCAATCCCCTCACCAAAATTCTCCATTTTAACTTCTTCAAAACATAGGTAAGAAAGGAGGAAGCTCCTCTCCAAATGCTTTCATACTTCAAGAGAAAGAGGAAGAAGTTCTCACTTAGACAAGGGTGAGGATAGAAAGTAGGTGAAAGGAGAAGATAAAAAAAGTTTTCTTTTATATTTTTCTCCAAACTCTTTCACTTCCTTACTCCAAAAAAATGCTCTCCCATTTTTCAAACGCACCCCAAAGTAGACCTATAAGTCTCCCCATTTTTCCTTCATAAATTCACAACAAAAATTTCTAAATTCACTTAGGACCAATCTTATTGATTGGCTTAGAGGGGTGGGATCACTTTTCACTCTTAATATACTATTTTATATTTTTTTATGAAAAAATTCTCACCATAAGAAGGTTGAAGTAATAAAAATAAACAAAAAATCAGCTTAAATCTATAAAATAGTTAGGGCTCGGCCTAAGTGTGTGTATGAAAGAACTCAAGTATATGAATACACCCATACAAGTGTCTGAGTTTGCAGAGTGTGTGTGAATAAGTGCATGTGTGGTGATTTTGAGAGAGTAAATGAGTGGAAACTTTATGAGAGTGCATGCTTACGATGAGTACATGCGAGAGGGTGCACCCCCATCGAGTTTGCACAAATGTGTGGATGTGCTTGTAGTGATTTCGTGTGATTGTGCACATGTGTACTTGTGGTGACTCTGTGTGAATGTTCATGCATGAAGTGTTAGTGCAAGTGTGTGCGCAATGGGACTTCCTATGGTTTTTTAATTTTATAATTCTTATAAAAATGGATTACTGTCTAGACTATTAAACTTGCAGTTCACAAATCATTCACATAAAATGATGCCAACAATGTGCTCATTGCAGATTTTATCACAGATATAGGCTATTTTTGTATGTTAGTTGTTTCAAATGAACTTGCTACTAGTTATCAAGATAAAGTAAATTTTTACTAATTAATAAAGAATGTTTCTTTGGAGGGTGATTCTAATGAGATATGTGGGAGTACACTTGAGATTTTATTTTCTTTTATTTTCTTCTTTATTTTACCTTATTGAATCCAGATGGACTGATAATTAAATAATTTAAGTAAAAGTAACATTTTAGCATGCCCATTTTTTTTTTTTGACTTTCTATTACATCTAAGAGTTATTGAGCTCAATTTTGATATTAAGCATAACAATAAAGCAATATGAATGCGTAAGCTCTTAGAAAGAGAGATTGAATAGGCTCTTAGGTAGATCAAATAAAAGTTAGATTTAAAAAGTAAGCTCTTATACATAGAGATTGGATAGTCTCTTTAAGTGGCGACAGTGAGCTCATAGGCATAAAAGTTGAGTTGGCTCATAAGATAAATATAACTTATAAATGATTCTCTAAATCTCTCTTCTTTTATCTTGTTGTTTAAGCAATTAATCTTGGTCTATTTAGGGAATGGGCTTGAGATTTACACAATGTGAACATTCATAACAAAAAAGAAAGTTATTGATTTTTAATGCTAGACTATAAAATATTCCTGAGGATTAAGTGAGGGCTTGATGCTTGCATCTAAATAAATCAAGCATTACATATAAATACTACTTTATTTAGTATTATAATTTTTGTGAGAATTCAAGTTACCTGATAATAGTATCTTTATTAAGTACAAAGTATTTATATACTTGGATGCCTTAGATCTCTTGAGGAGTGTGGTCTGATTGACATTTAGTTTGACACTAAACTGAAATCATTTGAGTCCCAAACTAAAAAGTATTTGATATTATTTGATTGGTACAAGCCTAAACTAAAATCACTAGACTATAAAATTTTGGGATGTTTTGGGTATTTTGGATGGAAATTAATGGTTTGAAATGATTTTTTTAACAAAATGATGGGATTTTGGTCAACCTTGGAATTTTTAGGGTGTCAAGGGCAATTTGGTAATTTTGAGAAAGTTTAGGGCTAAAAGGCCAAAATTGGGTAATTGGGTAAGGTTGAGGTTTGATGCAAATGTTGATCAAAGAATCACCCTCATGGTTCCATGAGACCGAAGAAACCCCACTTTGGATTCTCCATGTGCTAGTCTTATCCACCCTAAGAAAGGACTATGGGTTTGGGGGACCACCCACATGGATCTCCAAAGAGGCCAGGGAACCAAACTAGACATATTTAGGCTAGGGCTCAAGGCTGCAAGTGGAAGTGTGAAGTGCAAGTATGTGTGCTAGACCAAGCCACATCACCTAGGGTCAACCCTAAGGTCAGACAGTCCTATGGGGAACCCTCTTTGACCTCCTCTATATTGGCTCTACCTACTAAGTGCTAGAGGTTAGAACCAACATGTGGAACTTCAAGATGAGCAGAGCAGAGTTTGGAATTTCTATTGGTGAGGATGTCATCACTAGTCCTCTAGGAATAATCAAGAGAAAGGTCCTATGGCTAGATCCTAGGCTCCTAAGGAAGAAAAAATAGACCTTAACAAAAAATGAGGTCAACAGGGACATGAGAAATCAACTATTGGTTTTCTTATAAGCATGGTTTCCATCCCTAAACTCTAAGAAAGCTATGTTCGTACTTATTTATATTGTATACTCAATCACATAGACTCTAAAAGTGCATAAGATGAATATAAAATTACATACTCTATTACCTATAAAATAAAATAAAAAGTAGTTATAAAAATCATGTAAGCATAAAATAAATCATATTCGATGGGGGTAAATTCATTACTATTACCAGTAAGTGAAATACACTTATACGAAATTTAGTGTGTTTTTTCCTCTAATGGACATGGCTCCCTGCAAGAAGGTCACATGTACTTTATCCTTGTGTACATATCTCAAACACAGTAAACCCAATAAAAAAGAGAACAAATAAAATGTACTGTTATGCACAAACTAATATATAATAATAGCCTCACATAAAAATCCTAAGTACACCCTACCCTAAACTAAAAAAAATATTTAACTATGTGTCCTATCCGAAACCTAAATGTGTGTGGGTCAATGGGCGAAGGATAAGCTCATATGATTTTAATTGAGTCACCAAGTTCGGCCTTATTTTAAGGATATATGTGAGCTAGGCTTTGTCACTTTAATATATTTTATATTAAAAAATTAAATTTTAAAAATAAATAAGCATAACAATTCATACAAAAGAAATTTTTTTAAAATTTTAAAAGGAATGGTTGTATTTATGATTTAAGTAAACTTAGAATTGTAATTTGAAAATATATTCTCTTAAAATAGAATTTTAAGCATAATTATGTTTAAGAGAAATTAATTTTATTTAAAACTATGATTTTATATATGATCTAATTAATCAAAGTGACATACTCTACATATTACTTAAACACTTAACACAATTATATGATGTTAATAAAAAAATTTGCATTGTTTAATAAGATATGCTCATGAACAATGCTCATTAAAGCACTACAACTTAGGTTTAGATCTCTCATCTAAGGCATCTTAGTATTGAGGTGTTTACTTCACTAAAGCTACATGTAAATGACATGCTAGATACACCAAAATGGGTGATAAGGCGAATATATCATGCAAACATAAAGGACTCTTCCATATAAAAGAAATTTTATTTCAAGTTTATAATTCACTTAATTTATTTTCTTATATAAATTATACATAACACATTAAATGTCAGTATGCAAGCACTATGTGAAATCAAATATGGTAGAAATTATAATAGATATTATGCCATGATGTTGAACATTAAAATGAAATCATACGACATTCTTCATGGCAAGCTGTCATGAAACATAGAAGCTAGAGAATATTGAATCTTCATGATGCATGAGTGGAAGAGAAGGAAATGCAAGAATTTAAGAAAATATAAGCTTGTAATGAAATAATTGAGCAGCTTACACGGCAATGTATGCTCGCGAAACACTAACAACATGCTTAGACAAGATGAAGTAAATCAAATAAATAGTTATCTAAAGATGNATACCTTTGCTCTGAGAGGTGTAGCCTCAATCAGAGATTCTTCACACCTTCGTTATACTCCAAATAGCTTAATGATGGAGTCTCTGGGTCTGGTGTAACGTCTATCTATGAATTCGATCACAGCCCA
>JXCR01146618.1:214111-304230 GCA_002079205.1 Phalaenopsis hybrid cultivar | reverse complement strand
CCTATAGGGACTCTTCTTGAATTCTCTTATAATGATCTTACCTACTAAATGCTAGAGGTTAAGATCAATATGTGGAATTTCAAGCTGAGTAAAAAGAAGAGTTTTGAATTTCTAATGGTGGGGTACCTCTTCTAATTTTCTAAGACTAGTCAATAGGAAAGTCCTATGGCTAGACCTAGGCTATTAAAGAAGTTTTCTAGACCTCAACCAATAGTGAGGTCAACAGAGTAGTATTTAGTTATGAGTCTAAATGTTTATTGGAGTTAATAAGAGGTTGACATAAAGAAGTATGCAACAGATTTCCTTAGAAAATGAAATCTAAAAAAAATAAGCGTTGGCGATTGAGGCGCCAAATTCCTGAAAAATGCCCAGTTCACTTAAAAATCGCAAAATCGCTCAATAAAACTTCATTTTTACTGCTTGGGTCGTCTCCTACCCCTAAACCATGACCTAGAGCTTCACATTGTGCCCATTCGAGAAAATTTCGAAGGCCGAAGATCTTAGATTTCATCTTCTCTTGGTAAGAGCTTGACTTTAACCTAGAAAATTTTTATTTTCACCTTATATTTTTTCTATATTATCGGAATTCCAAAATTTGAGATTTCTAATGGAAAAGCTTGAAGAAAACCCATGGTGAAAAGTTTCTTACCAAATAATCTTAGTTGTGGAACTAGTTTTTTTATTTTGTAATTTAATTGGATTTTACTTGGATTTTAATATAAATTCCAATGGCTCCACGAGTAAAGAAAGGAAAGCCGGCAGGAGATTTTGACGCAAGGATATCCATCAATTATAAAGCCCAACACTATTACAATACTAAAAACTATCATGAAAATTGATCCAGGAAAGAGTATTTGCTAACCTAGGTGACGAGATCGAGAGATTGATCGTTGCCAGAAATTGGGAGAGGTTTTGCTACTTTAGTGCAGTTGCTATTATGCATATGATCCGAGATTTTTATGCCAACTTATGGTTCACTACTGATGATCACATCCTCGTGAGAGGTAAGCAAGTTGACTTTCAAGAGAAAGGATCAATACTTTTTATGGACTAATGAATGTATTCTGTTGCGAATACACTGTATTTATGATGATTGATTCATCATTAGATGAAGTGATTGTCTTTCTGACAGGTGGAAGAGGAAAATGGAAAGTTAAGAATAATAAGAAAGTTAACTTCTTTGCTTCCATGATGAATTATCAGTCAAAGGTATGACATTACTTCATCTCTGCTAAATTACTTCCAACAAATCATTTGAGTGAAGTAATGAAGGATAGAGTTGTACTAAACTTATGCATTCAAAAAATGAAGGCAATAGATGTTGGTGTTCTTATAGTTCATCATGGTCGTAGTATAGCTAGTAGTGTTATAGTTAGTGGTTTGGGTTACCCTGCCCTGATTTTCACTTTATGTGAGCAATCAGGAGTAGAGTCCCATAGAAATGAGAAAATGATGCAGCCACAAAATCCTATTGGGAAGCATACGGTTCAAAGATTTGAATCATTTTTTGAGTCTAGGAGTGGAGGTAAAGCCTTTACTTCAGCAACAGGGGCATCTACTTCTCGCTCTGCTTCACTTGAAAATAGTTTGGAACAACTTATGATTCAGCAAATGGATATAGTGAAAATGCACACTCATATTGGAGAAATTGAAGCAAGAAATGCTTATAATGATGCATATAAGTAGAGGAGAGTTCAGCATGATATAGCATATCAGGAGGTTATGGTTAGATATCTTAGGGGTGAATACAATGTAGAATTTCCAAATTGCCCCAGCTTCACTCCATATGCTATAGATCTTGATGATGAAGAATGATACACCAAAAATATATGCATTTTTAGGCCCATATTTTATACTTATTTTTTGTGATATTGCACTTTAATGAAAGATATCTTTTGTGTTTTATTGCAGGTTGTTGATTTTTAGGATTTGGAGCAAAAAAGAAGCAAAAAAGATGAAATTTGGAATCAAAATGAAGAATTTAAAAAATTGTTCAGCGTCGACGGTGCCAGACTGGGCCCGACAGCAATGTTTGATAGAGAAGACTGATTAATTAAATGGCCTCTGGAGCTGACGACACCAGTGTCGGTGCAAACCCTGTTTTAAAAAGATTCAATGAATTTGGATGTTTTTCGAAGAGTTTTTGGATGCACCTATTAGAGAACCGACCCTAGGCTCTATTTAGGGCCGAAATTTGATCAGAAACCCCCATTCACACCATTTCCCATTCTTTCACTCACTCAGTTTTTCTCTTTGCACTCCTACATTTCATGTCATTCCACACCATTAGGTGGTTATTGTCTTTATAGTTTTGAGTTTTTATGGTGATTTTAGGTGTGAATTCTTCTCTAAGAAGTGTTGAAGAGGAAGAGAAGTGAGAGATTTCTTCTTCCTACATTTTCTAAGAGAAGCTACAAGAAATTTGCTTTAAGAAAAAGTTTCAGATAAGTGTCATTTGTTTATCACTATTGTATGAAATTTTTTTTATATATGAAATTTCTATTTTATTGTATCTTTCTCATGAATTCTGAGTAGTTTTCTTTATCTTTTTTCCTACTATGAGATATGGTAAAATGAAGAGATAATTTGGATGTGCCAATACTAAAAATTAAAATAAATGTGATAATTTTTCAACTCCTCTCTTAATTTACTTTTCGATCTGGCGAATTGAATTGTTAAAATATGTTGTGAAACACATGATCTGGGAAATGGAGTATGAGTTCTACAATAGAGTGAGAATCACATTTAAGTTCATGAAGGAGTATTTCGTTCATGGAATTAAGTGCAAATAAATAAGGAAATATACTTTGTTAAGTTAGAATTGGAGATTTCTAGGGTGACAGACTAAAAATCCCAAATTCGGTCTTATTGTTTAAAAACTAAACCGAGAGTTAGCCTTCAGGGGAAGGGAAGTGGGTGCTCTGAAGTGGGAGTCAGTATCCTCCTAGTCTCGCCACGGGTTTAAGGACTAAACTTAAGATTAGCCAATGATTTTCTATAACACTGAATCAGGGTAGAGAACTAAATTGCTCCTATTTGGCACAATACAAATTTAAACCATTTATCTCATCTCATTTCACCAAAAAGTTCATTGTAGTGGGAAAGATGCTTTTTCATATAAGAAAACTTCATCACATAAACATAGTTTAGTAGTTACTTTTTTTAATCTCTGCATTTAAGTTTCGCTAGCAGTTAATAATTTAGTTTGTTAGTATCTTACACATTCAAAATTAGTGACAGTAATTTTGTTTGATTTCTGTGAATTTCTTAGTTAATTTATCATTTTAAATTTAAACTTTCCTCGTGGGATCAATATTTGGGACTTAAACAGAAAGCCTTATATTACTCGATAACGATACATATACTTGTATAGAATCCCAATCTTAGGTGCTTAACATTATTATTATTAAAATACCACATCATGTTTTTGGCACCGTTGTAAAGCAGAGTCAACTTTATAAATTTTACACAATTATATTAAATCGGGATCAAGTTTTTGGCACCATTGCCGGGGAAGGTAACGGTAAATTAAATAGATTTAGTAAATTAAAAAATTTAGAGATAAAAATATACAAAATACAAAAAAAGAAAAAATATATAAAATTAAAAATCCGAAAAAATATATAACTATATATTTAAGAAATTTTTTTTTGCTTATTATATTTCTTTATGCAAAATATTGTATCTGAAGGTTTAGTACCTTACGATTCAGAATTAGAATGTACTATTAGAAAAACTCAATAACAACAAAAAGAAATTAAAATTTTGAACAACATGGCGAATAAATTAGATAATCAAATAAATGAAAATCGATAAAGACCTTGAAAAGATTATGCTAACCCAACAACAGATTAACTTCACTTAACTATTCAAAATCCTGATGTGGCTACTAATTCATTTGAGCTTAAACCTACTTTTATCCAAATGGTACAAAATAATCAGTTTGGAGAACACCTACTGAAGATCCTAACTTACATCTTGCTAGTTTTCTTGAAATTTGTGCTACTTTTAAACTACATCTTGCTAGTTTTCTTGAAATTTGTGCTACTTTTAAATATGACGGAGTGTCTAATGATATTGTTAGACTTAGACTTTTTCCTTTTTCATTAAGGGATAAAGCCAAAACGTGGTTAAATTCATTAGCACCTGGATCTATCATAACTTAGGGAGAACTATCACAAAAACTCTTGGCTAAATATTTTCCACCCTCGAAAACTGCTAAGCATAGAAACAACATTACATCTTTTTGTTAGTTTGAAGGGGAATCAAAATATGAAACCTAGGAAAGATTTAAGGATCTCCTTAGAAAATGTTCACATTATGCTTTAACAGAATGGTTAATAATTCAAACTTTTTACAATAGATTAGTAGGATCATTTAGATCTATTATAGATGATGCTTCAGATGGATCTTTAATGTCAAAACCTTTTGATAAATGGCTACTAACAATTTTCAATGACCCTCTAAACGGGTAAATCCTAAGAGAGTCGTTGATATTCATGACTCTGATGCAATATCTATTTTAGCATCTCAAATTGCTGATATATTGAAAGAGATTGATCAAATTGGAGTGAACTATTCTCAAATACCACCAATTTTAGAGGAAAATTTACTAGGATAGATAATTGATACTCAATCATCTTATGAAACTTTAAATGTTATTAATATTCAAAATAACAATCCTTATTCTAACTATTACAACTCTGGATAGAAAAATCACCCTAATTTTAGTTGGAATAATTATAACAATTTAATGAACCCTTCATGAAATTTAAATAATCAAGGAAATCCTAATTATCGACCTTTTTATCCTCCTGGATTTAACTCTAACCCAACCCACAAGTTAAGGAAAAGAAGTTGATGATGGAAGAGGTAATATTGAATATGGGAAATCAAATACAAAATCAAGGGGCTGCTATTGAAAATATTGAAAATCAATTAGGCATATGGCTACTGCACTTAGTAACAGACCTTCAGGAAATCTTCCTAGTACTGTGGAAGTTAATCCCAAAGATCAAAATGATGAGAAAATTAAAGCAATTCAATTACGAAGTGCAAAAGAAATTGAAACAAGAATCTAAAGCGAAATTAAAGTTGACGCGGAGAAGGAAGAGGTTGAAAGTGACCATAATGAAAAAGAACAAACACAAGTTCCTATAGAAAAACCATTACCTCCATTTCCTCAACGACTAAAGCAAAAAAATAAAGACAAACAATTTACAAAAATTTTGGAAATCCTTAAAAAATTAACGATAAACATTCCTTTCATTTAGACTTTAGAACAAATGTCAAGTTATGTGAAATTTATGAAAGATATACTAAACAGGAAAAGGAAGTTTGCAAATCATGAGACCATCAAACTTAGTGAAGAGTGCAGCGCTAATACTCAGAAAAAGCTTCCTAAAAAATTAAAAGATCCTGGTAGTTTTACTATACCTTGTTCAATTGGTGAAAATTTTTATGGAAAAGCCTTATGTGATTTAGGAGCGAGTATCAATCTTATGCCTCTATTGATTTTTAAACGTTTAGATTTAGGAGAGATTTCCCCTACTACTGTAATTCTTCAGTTAGTTGATAGATCAATAACCTATCCTAAAGGAGTTTTAGAAGATGTATTAGTAAAAGTGGATAAATTTATTTTCCCTATAGAATTTATAGTATTAGATATGGAGGAAGATAAATAGATTCCCATTATTTTTGGGAGATCATTTCTTGCAACAGGGAGAGTTGTGATAGATGTGCAAAAAAGAGAATTAATAATGATAGTTAATGATCAAGAAGTAATATTTAATATTGAAAAAGCTATGAAATATCCTGCAATAGAAAAAGATAATGAATGTTTTTGAATGGAAGTCGCTGATTATTTAAGTAATGAGCAAGTTAAAAAAGAATTTAAGGAAAAAATAAAGCAAGAAGAATTTATTGAGAATGAGGATGAAATAAAAGAAGAAAATTTAGATAATATTCAGGACAAATTTGAAACTTTAGATTTGTTGGAAAATGATAATAAAAATTTTATTCCTTCAAATATTAAACCACCTGAACTTGAACTGAAAGTATTAACTGCTCATTTAAAATATGTGATTTTAGGAGATTTATCTACATTGCCTATTATTGTAACTTTTGACTTAACTGAAATTCAAGAATAAAAATTAATAAAAATGTTAAAAAAATATGAAAAGGCTTTTGGATCAACTTTAGCATATATTAAATGAATTAGCCCTTCAATTTGTATGCACAAAATTCTATTAGATGATGAATACGAACTTAAAGCTAATCCTCAAAGGCGATTAAACCTAATAATGAAATAAGTTCTTAAAAAAAATTTAAATGGTTAGATGTTGGAATTATATATATTCTATTTCAGACAGTGTTTGGGTAAGCCCAATTCACTGTGTTCAAGAAATGAGGAGCGACTGTTTAAGTAAATGAGAAAAATGAATTAATTCCAATAAGATAAGTTACTAGTTGGCGAATTTGCATAGATTATAGAAACTTAGACATGGCCACCAGGAAATATCACTTTCCTTTACCCTTTCTAGACCAAATGTTGGATATATTGGTTGGAAACAAATATTATTGCTTTTTAGATGGATATATTGGTTATCATCAAATTCCAATTGCTCCTGAAGATCAAGATAAAACAACATTTACAAGCCCTTATGGAACATTTGCTTTTCGTAGAATGCCTTTTGGACTATGCAATCCACCTGCGAAATTTCAAAGATGTATGATATCAATATTTAGTAATTTGATTGAACATGGAATGGAAGTATTTATGGATTATCTCTTTGTGTTCGGGACTTCATTTGAATTATGTTTAAATAATTTAGAAAAAATTCTGGATTTATGTGAAAAAATCAACCTAGTACTAAATTGGGAAAAATGTCAATGTATGGTTGCAGGAGAATTGTACTTGGGCATAAAATTTCTGAAAATGGCATGAAAGTAGATCCTGTAAAAATTCAAGTTATTGAAAAATTACCACCACTGACTATGGTCAGAGGGGAAAGAAGTTTTCTAGGACATGTTGGTTTCTACAAGCGTTACATAAAATTTTTCTTAAAAATAGATAAGTCATTATGCCAACTTTTAGAAAAAGATACAAAATTTGATTTTAATGAGGAATGCATAAAAGCATTTGAACTATTGAAAGAAAAATTAATCACTGCACCTATAATAGTCCCACCTGATTGGGAGAAACCATTTGAAATAATGTACGATGCTAGTGATTATGACATTGGAGCTATTTTAGGACAAAGGCATAACAAAGTTTTTAAAGTAATATATTATGCTAGTAAAACTCTGAATGATTCTCAAATTAACTATACTACTACTGAAAGAGAGTTATTAGCTATTGTTTATGTCTTTGATAAATTTAGACCTTACTTGATTGGAACTAAATGTATAGTGCATTTAGATCATTCTGCTATCAAATACTTGATGCAAAAGAAGGATGCTAAACCAAGATTAATTAGAGGGATACTTCTATTACAAGAGTTTGACTTTACTGTAGTTGATAGAAAGGGAAATGATAATCAAATAGATGAACATTTGTCTAGAATAGAAATAGAAATATTAACTAATTTTGCAAATGAAATTTTAGAAAATTTTCCTGATGAACAATTATATAGTATTGATGAAATAAATACACCGTGGTGTGCTGATATAGTAAATTACATTGTAAGTGATATTCTACCACTGGATAGTAAGAATCAACAATTAAATAAATTTATATATGATTCAAAATTCTATTTTTGGGATGACCCATATTTATATAAACAATGTAAATATCTAATTATTAGAAGGTGTGTGTTTTACGAAAAAACTCAACAAATAATTGAAAGATGTCATGATTCAAAATTTGGAGGACATTTTGGAACAAAGAGAACTGCTTATAAAATTTTGCAAGCTGGATTTTATTGACCTACTCTTTTTAGAGATGTTAATGAATATATTAAAACATGCGATAGATGTTAGTGAGTAGGAAATATTTTTAGAAGAAATGAAATGCCTCTAAATTACACATTGGAAGTTGAAATTTTTGATGTGTGGGGATTGGATTTTATGGGACCATTTATGCCTTCATTTGAGAATTTATATATATTACTTGTTGTTGATTATATGTCCAAATAGATTAAAGCTGTTGCTGTAACTAAATGTAATGCTCGGAGTGTTTCTAAATTTTTAAATAAAAATATTTTTACAAGATATGGAATGTCGAGAGTAATTATTATAAATGGAGGAACTCATTTTAAGAATAAGAGAATCAATAAATTAATTTAAAAATATGATATTATGCATAGATTCTCTACTGTTTATCATCCTCAAACTAGCGGTCTAGCAGAAATATCAAATCATGAAATAAACAAATTTTAGAAAAAAGTTGTAAATCCCTATATATTGGATTGGTCTGCTAGATTAGATACTGCATTATGGGCATACATAACTGCTTATAAGACTCCTATAGGAATGTCCCCATATAGACTTATTTTTGTAAAAACAAGCCACTTACCAGTAGAATTAGAGCATAAAGCATTTTGGGCTATTAAGGAATTTAATTTTAGTCTAAAAGAAGCTGGTGAGAAAAGATTATTGGAACTCAATGAACTTGAGGAGATTAGAAATGAAGCAAATGATAATGCAAAAATCTATTAAGAGAAAATGAAAATATGGCATGACATGATCGGAAGATTATTAAGAAGAAGTTTGAACCTGGATAAAAAGTTTTATTATATAATACAAGATTAAGATTATTTCTAGGAAAATTGAAATCCAGATGGTTATGAACATTTAAAGTAATTAAAGTCTATCATTATGGAAGTGTTGTTATTTAGGATCCTAAAACTGGAAAAAAATTTAAGGTTAATGGGCATTGATTGAAACATTATTATGAAAGACACATGCCACAATTCAAAGAAGTTTTAATGTTAAGTCAACCCAACTAAATAAATGGTACGTCGAGCTGACGACGTTAAACCAAGCACTTTATGGAAGGGAGCCCATATATAAATCTATATATCTATATATTATTATATTGTTTAATAAGTGTATTTATGTATTAGAAAATAATAGTATTTTTAAGTCCTACACAATTATATATATCATAAATTAAGACAAATATTGGTATTTGAGGAAAATCTAGAATCAAATTGAAAAAAAAGGTTATAGACGCGAATTTGGCCTCTAGAGCTGACGGCGCCTGCCTGATGAACCATGGCGCAGATAGCACCATCAGGAGCGCTGACGGCATCCCGAGCAGTTTCGCACTTACGGAAAGGATTTGGCAGACTTTGGCAGGATTTTGCACCTCAATAACCACTGAAAGGTGTTTTTAAAGTCCTAAAAACTGCCTTGGACATCCAAAAACTTCCTAATTTCGAATTCCATGGCTTCCAATTCTAGAAATACTTCAAGGTATGGAGTTTTTAATAGAAGAAAGTTTATCAATTTTGATGCGCAGAGATTATACAAAAAATCCATCACGAAGAAGAGTCTTATCAAGAAGAGAGGCTTTATCAACCATGGATTGAGTAATCCAAGTTCACAGATTGAGAAAATCATTGTGCAGAGGCATTGGAAAGTTCTGTCACTACCGCTGTAGTTGTAGTACTCATAGTAAAGGAGTTTTATGCTAACTTACATGGAATTACCCATGGAGTCTTCCTCATTCGAGGTAAGGTTGTACCATTTACTCTGGCTCAGATTAATGATTTGTATATGATATAAACCATTACAATCTGTCATTATACAAATTTTATCCCAACAAGAGATATAATGTAAGAAGTATATAATTTTCTGTCGGATGAAAATGATAATTAAAAAATCAGAGATGAGGGATTCATTAGTTTCTCTGCTTCGTTGCTTAATTCAATTTCAAAATAATGACATTTCTTCATATCTGCAAAATTACTCCCTACCATGAAGATTAGTAGAGTTACAAGAGAAAGTGTCATTTTAAACTATTGCATTCAAATGGAAAAACCCATTGATGTGGGGTCAATTATTTTCAAATATGTTACGGGTATTATTATGAATGAGCTAATATATGAACTTGGGCATCATTCTACAATTTTCCTACTTTGTAGTCAATCTCAAGTTTCATATGAAAGTTGAGAAAAAAGTTTTATTACTTTGGGAACCCTTGGTTCCTACTGATGGAAATTATATAGGGAATGGAAATGAAGCATTAGTTGTTATTTTGGATCATTCATCACATACTTCAAAACCATTGATGCCATTAGCAGTTGGAAGTTTAATAACTGTGGAGAAGAAAATAAAGGAAATAAAAAGGGAACTTCAGATTATTATGAATGCAATAGGAAATCTTAACTACCTTTTTTATCACTAGATTGGAGAATGAAGGAGAAATTTGATCATACTTGGACAGTTGAAGTAGGATTGGTGGAGATGTTCAAGAAAAATGGATGGATCCATAAAAGTTTGACTGATAAATTCCCGTACCGACCCTTCTACAATTTGTATGTCTATTACCAGTTAATGGGAGATATTAGAGGAGGAGAAGGCACTGAAGATGAGACCGAATAATTGAAGAAGTTGGACTCTTTACTAGTTTAAAATACTTATGTTTTTAATGTAATTGTGGGATTTGATTTACTTTACTTTGCTTTAAAACTCTATTAACTTTAATTGTGTATCGTTTTGTTTCAGTATTTTAGTGTTGTGGCTTGATTTCGACGTTGAATTATAATTTAGTTTGTTTTAAGGATGTGGAAGTATGATTAGAAAAAATATATTTGTAAAACGTGTATTTTCATATATAAAAGTTAGTTTAGTGTTGTTTGTGAAAATGCTGATTTGTGAATTATTTTAAGATGAAATTAATGTTCAAAAAGACTAAATAAACTTTCGAGTAAATAGAAAGAAAATTGAAATTTAAAAAAATCAAAATATGAATTTTTTAGCCACTGGCGCCGGCATGGGCGCTAACAGTACCTTCGACCCGAATAGACCTAAACACCCTTAAAATTCACAATTTGCAAAGTAAAACGTCATTTTTAACCTTTGAGTCACCTTCAACCTCTGGTTTTTGCACCTAGGGCTTGCTATTGCTCGGATTTGAGGCAATTTTAAGGCAAACGAAGTTTGAATTTCATCTTCTTTAGGTAAGAGCTGCACTTTGAACTCGAAATTTTTTATTTTCACCAAGGATTTATCCTACATTGCTGAGATTCAAAATTTTGAGATTTTTTTGGAAGATTTTAAGAAAATCCTTTGGTGAAGAACTCTTAATTATTAGATTTAAGTTTAAAATGTTCCACATTGTGATTTTTGGAATTTTTGGGAATTTATTTTGATTTTATCAAATTTTCTTAGATTTACAGTGGCACTTAGAATAAGCAAAGGAAAGAGAAAAGTAGATTTTGATGATCAAAGGTTTGTCAACTACAAGGCCAACATTTGCTTCAATAGTCTACTTACAACTAAAAAAGTGATTCTGGATCGAGGATTTAAAAATCCAGGGAAGTTGAAAGATTAATCAATGCTCAGTAGTGGGAGAATTTTTTCTACTTTACTACCGAGGCGATTATTGGTGTAGTGATGGAATTCTATGCCAATTTCAAGGAAAGTTCTAAAGACTGTGTTTGTTCGAGGGAAAATGGTGGAGTTTACTCCAAGGAAGATTAATGAATTTTATCAGTTGGAAAATGTGTACAGCTGCTAATACAAATCTTTTTCCGCTACGAATGAGGCCTTGGATGAGGTTATTTCTTTTCTTAATGATGGAAGAGGAACTTGGAAAGTGAAGAATTGTGTTAAGGTAAACTTTCCTCTTTCTATGTTAAATGTAGTATTTAAGGCCTGACACTATTTTATTTCTGGAAGAATGATACCAACAAACCATTATTGTGAGGTAACAAAGGATAGAGCTATCTTGAACTACTGTATCCAGCATGTGATGAGGATAAATGTAGGCTATATTATTTATAAGAACACTCGATCTATTGCTTTGGGAGAGACCACTGGTGGTTTAGCTCACCCTGCACTGATCTTCACACTATGTGACAGGCAGGAGTTGATTATAGAGCAGATGAGGAGAGGTTTGAACCTCTAAAACCTATTGGGCCTGCCAATATAAAGACTTATGAATCTCATGTTGGATGGAGATCTGAAGTAGGACCAGGGATATTCCTTCTACTTAAAATACTTCTAGTACCCCTACTATTCAGGAACTTATGGAGCATATGATGATCCGGTAGGGAGATATCTTAAGACTGGATAGTAGAATGGAAAATATGTAGGCTAGACATGCTCACAATGATGATTTGATACGACAAAAGTTCAAATATGATGTTTCTTATAATGATGCAATGGTCAAATATATGAAGGGTGATCACTCAGTTCAGTTTCCTACTCACTCTATTTTTACTTCATATCAGCAAAAGAATTTAGATGTGGAAGAAGAAGAAGAAGACGATGATTGGTGATGCTTTAATTAGATTTCTGTTTATTTTATGTTTAGTTGTACTTTATTGTTGAGACTGTTTGTTTGTGGACTGTGATGCTTTATTTTAATTGTATGTTGTATTGTGTACTGTAGATTTGTGAAACTACTGGAAGTTAATAGTTTTTAGTACTTTATTGGATGTATTTGTAGTTAACTCTTTCCCAGCAAATTTTAACATGTATTATGTGTTATTTAATATTTTAAGTTTTGTATCTTTTCATATTAGCTCTACAATATTTCAGAGTTAAGTTTCAAATCAGAACCTTCAATAGGTACTTCTTTTCCTTATGTATTAAATGTTTTCTTTCACCCTTTATTTTTCAATTTTTCATTTAAAATCTTATAAAAATTTACGTTTGGGGAGGAAGAAAAAAAAATTTAAAAGAAAAGAGACTTAATTTTACTTGTCCTCAATTAGTTATATTTTTAAAATATGTTTTAAAAAAAATTAACATGAACTTTGGTATTAGAGAGTAACTTTAGATAACTATATTTATGTTTCTAAATATATAGTAAGCTTAAGTAAAAATTTTAAAATAATAAAGGTTAATTTTAGAGATTAAGATATTTGGTATGATAGAATAAGACTATATTNAAGGAAAAATTAACTCCAAAATTACATGTATCCAAACCAAAAGTATACCAAACAGGAACAGTATACCCCAAAATAACACGTACAAAACAGTGCAAAATCGGTTGTGAAAGTTGTAGAGCCCAAAAAACTCATCCAAGGCATGTGGATCCATCAGAGTAGCAAGATAAGTGCAGCTTCTGACCAGAGAGGAGAACCTATAACTAGGAATCATGATATAATTCTTATGTGGGGAGCTTTCAGAGTATCCCCAGCCAACAAAAAGAGAAGAGCAGAAGATGGGGAGTAAGCGACAACACACTCAAGGGAAAACATACCAGACCTAGCAAGACAATTTGCAGGTCTATTCCCTTCCCTGTAAATAAATGAAAGTTAAATATTCATAGTAGTTAACAGGGCCTGAATCTTTTTAACCCATTGTAAATGAAACCAAGAGTAGGGTATGCCTTCTTGCAGCAACTATAGATAAACCTGCGAGTCTCTTTCAAGTAATAACCGGTGTCATTGATTCATCTTAGCAAGTGTAAGAGCCCAATACACAGTAATTAACTTAGCTTCAAGTGCATCATTAGCAGAAACAGGAGCCTAAAAAAATAGTAAGCAATGCCCATTATGATCCCTAAACACCCCACTCACACCAGCTCCCAACTTGGAGTAACTGCCATCGGTATTGATTTTGATGAAAGGCATGATATGAGGAAACTAGTAAATTGTAGTAACTCTGGAAGATTGAGGCCTTTCAAGTGGAGGAGGAGAGCAAATGCAAGGGAATTTATGATGGAGTATCAATTTATGAAGGTAAGAGATGCAGTTTCTTGTCACTTGAGACATGGAGATAGGTTGTGCATCAAATTTGACCTTGTTCCTAGCCATCTAAAGGAACCATGCCACCATGAAAAGAATAGTTTCAACCTTGGCAGACTTCCAACTCCTCCAGCAGGATAGAATATTAAACCATTCCATGTGAATGGTGTTAATGGGGAGATGATTAGAGAAATTAGCCCATACCTCTTGATAAAAACTGCATCTGAAGAAAAGATGAGGAATAGAATTCTCCTCCTTTCCACATAAATAACATCAAGAAGAGCCTCTTAATCCTTTAAGCTTAAGTATGTCATCAGTAGGGAGCAGCTCATGAACCATTCTCCAGCTAAAAAAAGACATAGATGGGGACAAACTTTTGTTCCAAATTAAATCTCCCCAAGGCTTATGTTCCCAGGTGTTGAGTTTAAGATAAATAGATTTAGTTAGGCTTTGATGCACACAGCCCTGCCAGACCAGTCTGTCAACTCTAGATCTATCAAATTGAATTCTGCTAATTTTCATAGCAGACTGTTCCTGAAGAATGGTTTTGAGAATAGGCAGTGACCAGGAATTCCCCTCCCAGCAGTCAGCCACTTGTAAATGGTTATTAATATGATCAGATTTAGGTTGCAGCAGCTCTTTGGGACACCAGGAATCTAACCAGAAATTAACCTTACCTTTTTTAATATCTAAGAGAAATAAATCTTCAGCTTGGTTACTGACTTAAGCATATTGACCCATAGCCTTCGAATCCCCAATCTTCCTTTTCACAGTGCAAGGATGACTCTCTCTACAATACTTGCTCATCATAAATTTAGCCCAAAGGAAGTGTTTCTCTCTAAATTTAATCCAATTATTTCAAAGGTTAACTTGAAGAAGGTGCTGCAGGCCTTTAAAACCAATACCACCAGCCAATGTGGGTTTAGCTAACTTTTGCAACTAGCTCAGTGAAGTTGCTGCCTCTGACCAGCCTAAAGAAATCTGTTGAAAGCCCTTTCCATTTGTAATTGAGTGCTTTTCTTCATAGTTGTCATTTGGAGAATGTAGGAGGGAAAAGTGGTTAGAATACTCTTCAAAAAAAGTTATTCTACCTCCATTGTGGCAGAATTTTTTCCCACCACATCCTCAAATTTAGTTTGTTTAGATCTCCCTTTAATGAACTCAACTCCAAGGTACTTGATTGGCAGTTTGGTACTAGTGAATCTGGGATAGTCAAGGCTCTAATGTTTTTGCATCATTGGAGTGTACTGGTTGAAATAGATACTACACTTATTTGGGTTAAAATTCATCGCAGAGTGCTTTTGGAAAATTTGTAGGCATTTTACCACTCTTCACTGCATTCTTGTTAGCATTAAAAAAAACCATGATATCATCTGCACGCGAGACAACAATTTTAGCTTTATGGTGATACCTGGCAAAAAAGAAAGGGAGGAGGCTTTTGTTGAGCATTCTGGAGAGATGGTCGATAGCCAAAATGAAAATTGTGGGAGATAGGAGTAAAATTAGTTATCAAAGCACTTCAGCAGAAATGCATAAGGCAGAACAGAAATCAGACAAGCCTACAGAAGAACTCCAAACAAACCCAATGGAACAGTAAAATTCAAAATCCAAAACGCCTGGGAAGAGAGAAAACCAACAAAACCACAAAGGGAAGGAAAACAAACACCGCACACACAATGAAAGCAAGAAACAACAAACAAGAGAGACTGAAGAAAAATNTTGCCTAGTGCAACATAAATCTTCACTTTATCTTTAGCCTTTACACAATCATGTTGTGCAATTTAAGCCCTATCTCATTTTAAGATTCTGAGGTTGTTGTTTGTTACGACATAAATCATCCAATCTTCCAGGCTATTTGTATGGTTGTATCATACAAATGTAAACCATTAATAATAATAATTGGCATGATGAAACACTTGATTATTTTTTTGTCAAAATTGAAGCCAAACTATAGGGTAACATGGGAAGTCATTAAAGTTCTCCTCAGGTTCTGTGACACCCCTAGTTTTCTCCCTTTGGATTTCATAACAATGTTCCAAATTTGAACCTTTCCAATTTGACACTCCTTAGTTCGACATTTAAAAAGTCCTATCCACTAAAATTCTTAAAGATAACACATTCTGATCTAAATTTAGAGTTTTCATAGGTGCCCCCCGGTCATTTAAGATGTAATGAACTATAGAGGTTTGCCCTTATAGTAAACTTTAAGAACCCAGCTTAATATAAGCCCTATATAATTGTTTATATTAGATAGAGAAATTTTTCGATCAACATAAATGTTCGCAGACTAAAATGGATGTAAAAAATTCTTTAATTTGTTTAATCGAGCTGCACTAGTAAGTAATAAGTTTATTCCTCGGGATGAATGTATCACTTAAGGTGTTGTGCTTGTTTATTTAAATTATTGATCATATTGGATAAGATCGGTCTCGTATTTTCAAAAATTAAAACATTATTTTACAAAAATAATATATATTTAATTAAATCAAATATCTTCTTCCCAATTTGGAGGCCTTCAATCTTCTGGCGACTCCGCTGGGGAATAGTTTCTCTCTCTATTATGATCAGAAACTCTTGTCTTCATATATCGGTAATGTGTTCATGTTTCTCATGGACCAAATTGCCTTTCTTCTGTTGGAATGCTTTGCTCATTTTTTTCTTGAGCAAGTATGATCAGCTTTTCTTGATTTCAAGTCCATTTGTTTAATCACCTTTAAATAGAAAGGTTCAGAAGTCCTTTAGGACTTTATCTTTTGTGTAAGTTCGGACCCCCAATAGATGTGTTGGTAGAGTAGTTCCGCCTGGGCGATGTGCGTTGTGAAATTGGTCCTGCACTGGGTCCTAAACTTCATTATTTCCCTCGTATCTTTCTGGTTTGGTTTTCTATTTTACGAATTAAGCCAAGTTGTTACATCTCTTTACCCTCTTTTAATTTTAATCAAAACTCTTTAATGTTATAATCGCAAAAAAATAATAAATTTGAAAATGAAAATAAGAAAGGACTTGCCCAGTCCACAGAATGACCTTTATTAATTTTTAGTGTTCACACTAAAACTACAAAGTGATTCTTGATACTATCCCTCGAAACTTTTCTTTTGAAGCTGCTGCGATGGAATTCCCTACCCTCACTTTCTTTTGGAGCCTGTTTACCAGCCACGATGCCCGCAACATTGCACTGACTATCAAGTTTGGAGCTTGACTTGCAAGGCCTCATTCATCTCATGAAGGTTGCTGCTCTAGAAGTTCATGAGCCGTCTATTGAGTTTGATTTGAATTGTCCTCAGGACTTCACTTCTTACAAGAAAGTGAAGATTGCTACTGCCCCAACACTCATTTAGTTTGTTGTCCCTGCATCAATCGACTCGAGAGTCATCACACCAACTGTTGTCACTGTGCCTACCGCACCGTCTGCCAAAGAAAATGAGAATTTGATTGAAGAAGATTCAATTAATGGGTTCACTACTTTGTTGTTAGTATTCAAAGTCGGTTCAAGTTCAAGGGTTAGGCTGCTGACTAAGTCGCAAAGAAGAAATCAAAATTAAAACATTCAGAGGTTTGTTAGGGCCCAAGCTATAGAGATAGCCTTTGTTGATGAGATTCCTGACCAGGAGGAACTCAAATTGCCTAAAATTGCTCCCCTCCTACGAGGAAGTAGGTTTCATTTTGTAATGGATACCATTGAGGATAAGAGCATCTATAGGATTGTTGCTGCTCTACCGTTACTATAGGATCAGAGTAAGAAGAGGGAGAGGCCCACTCCCATCACTAAAATTTGTACAATGTTTCAAAAACTAGCGCCAAGGAGGGGTGTCCTATCGCTGAGTTGCTCAAGCGAGTGGGATGCACAGTCTCACCCCAAATGAAGAAAGAAATATTGAAGGATATCAGATTGGTCAACCAGTTCCAGAAAGTAATTGAAAGCCTCCAACCCATGTTCCAGTCAAGTTTTGACTTAAAGTCGTGTTGATAATATTAACACCCTCAAAGATTCTACCCTTGTTACTCCATAGTTTGTAGGACGTCAACCGGTCAAGTCACATATGGGTCAAACGATACCTCCTACCATTATTCATGAAAGCTTCCCAAAGAAGGATAAAGGGAAGAGACCCATTACCGGTGTATTTGGTTTGCATCGCGGAGAGCATACTTCTCTTTGACATATCGATGCCTCCTCCAAGACACTCAATCTTGAAGCAT
Source organism: Phalaenopsis hybrid cultivar (assembly GCA_002079205.1). NCBI lineage: Eukaryota > Viridiplantae > Streptophyta > Magnoliopsida > Asparagales > Orchidaceae > Phalaenopsis > Phalaenopsis hybrid cultivar. The sequence goes on along the minus strand of JXCR01146618.1, from coordinate 286,168 downwards.
CAACGTCAATGAAGAGTATGTGGGTACCCAAGGGTGCTGCACCAGGACATTCTGACGATCTCGTGGGGCAATTTTGTGGAATGAAACATAGATCTAATGCATCAGAGGTTATTACCGTTGTTGTTACAATGTACTTCATACAATAAGATGATGTTCAAGAGAGACCTTCAGATCTCAAGATTCAGGAGAAAGAAATCGAAGAGAAGGTAGAGAAGCTCAGAGCAAATATTGAAGAATTGGCTAAACAGCAAGGAGTAGGTGTTGATGATGATTAAAATTTTAATTTCATGGATTATCTCGATGAGGAGGTTATGGAAACTAATGTCGTTGAAACTAGGGCCAGTACATCTGCGTGTGATGCTCCACTTCCTGGTGAGAAGAATGTCGTGGATGATTTGCGAAGGGCCATTAAACTATATGATGAATAGATCATACAAATGGAGAAAATGATGGAAGAGATGGCCGCTACCATGACTGTCATGGCTACAGTATACATGCAGTCTCAGTCGTAGCAATTAGCTTCAGTGGAGGTTAATCAACCCAAAGTTGTGCATATTACAAACAATAGACAGAGGCATTTCTATCAGTAGAGACAAAATGCAAAAAGAAGATTTAGTCCAGAGTTTGGTACCAGAGAAAGACATTAAGCAGATGGTCGAACAACAAGTTCGGGAGGCCTTAGCTCAGTCTAAGGGTGGTGCATCAATTTCAAAGGGTAGACCTTAGCTAGAGGAATTTGATGTTGTGCCCTACCCCAAGGGCTTTGTGTCACCAAACTTCAAGACATTTGACATAACTAGAAATCCTCGTCAGTAAATAGCCCTCTTTAGAGCCATTTTTTGTAATACCGAAGGTAATAAAGTTTTGTTGTTCCAGTTGTTCATTAGCAGTTTATCAGGGATAACATTTGATTGGTTTGCCGAGTTATTTAACGGATTAGTAAAGATGTTTGCCAAGTTGGAGCACTTCTTTGTGAAGAGGTTTGTTAGAGCGCATCATCATGTCACCATAAGAGATCTCGTGGAGGAATGGTAGAAACCTAACGAGACCTTGGTTGACTATATCTTCAGGTGGAAAAACTTGAAGCATGAAGTGTGAACTCCAGCTCAAATTAATGATTTGTATATGATAGAAAATGTTCTAATCTATCATTATATGAATTTTCTCCCAACAAGAGATATGAGGCAAGAAGTATATAACTTTCTGACGGATGAAAATTATAATTGGGAAATCAGAGATGAGAGAAACGTTAGTTTCTATGCTTCACTGCTTAACCCAATATTAAAATAATGGCATTTCTTCATATTTGTAAAATTACTCCCTACCATGAAGACTAGTAGAGTTACAAGAGAAAGTTTCATTTTAAACCATTTCATTCAAATGGAAAGCCCATTGATGTGGGGTCGATTATTTTCAAATCTATTATGGGTATTATTATGAATGGGCCAATATATGGACTGGGGCATCCTTATACAATTTTCTTACTTTGCAGTCAATCTCAAGTGCCATATGAAAGTTGGGAGAAAGTATTATAACCTTGGGAGTCCATGATTCCTATTGATGACAATTATATTGTGAATGGAAATGAAGCATTGGATATTATTTTGGATCATTCATCACATGCTTCAGCACCATTAATGCCACAAGAAGTTGGAAGTTCAATAACTTCGGAGAAGAAAATGAAGAAAATAGAAAGAGAACTTCAGAGTATTATGAATGCAATAGAAAATCTCAACTACTTTTAAGATGTAATTAACTATAGAGGCTTGCCCTTATAGTAAACTTTAAGAACCCAGCTTAATATAAGCCCTAAATAATTGTTTATATTAGATAGGGAAATTTTTTGGTCAACATAAATGTTCGCAGACTAAAATGGATGTAAAAAATTCTTTAATTTGTTTAATCGAGCTGCACTAGTAAGTAATAAGTTTATTCCTCGAGATGAATGTATCACTTAAGGTGTTGTGCTTGTTTATTTAAATTATTGATCATATGGGATCAGATCGGAATCGTATTTTTAAAAACTAAAACATTTTTTTATAAAAATAATATATATTTAATTAAATCAAATATCTTCTTCCCAATTTGGAGACCTTCAATCTTCTGGCGACTCCACTGGGGAATAGTTTCTCTCTCCACTATGATCAAAAACTCTTGTCTTCATATATCAGTAATGTGTTCATGTTTCTCATGAACCAAATTGCCTTTCTTCCGTTGGCATGCTTTGCTCATTTTTTTCTTGAGCAAGTACGATCAGCTTTTCTTGATTTCAAGACCATTTGTTTAATCACCTTTAAATAGAGATGTTCAGGAGTCCTTTAGGACTTTATCTTTTGTGTAAGTTCGGACCCCCAATAGATGTGTTGGTAGAGTAGTTCCGCCTAGGCGATGTGCGTTGTGAAATTGGACCTGCACTGGGTCCTAAACTTCACTGTTTCCCTCATATCTTTCGGGTTTGGTTTTCTATATTACGAATTAAGCCAAGTTGTTATGTCTCTTTACCCTCTTTTAATTTTAATCAAAACTCTTTAATGCTATAATCACATATAAATAATAAATTTGAAAATGAAAATAAGAAAGGATCTGCCCAGTCCACAGAATGACCTTTATTAATTTTTAGTGTTCACACTGAAATTACAAAGTGATTCTTGATACTATCCCTAGAAACTTTTCCTTTAAAGCTATTGCGATGGCATTCCCTACCCTCACTTTCTTTTGGAGCCTGTCTACCAGCTACGATGCCCGCAACATTGCACTGACAATCAAGTTTGGAGCTGGATTCGACGAGCTTGAAGCTGTACTTGCAAGGCCTCATTCTTCTCTTGAAGGTTGCTGCTCTAGAAGTTCATGAACTGTCTATTGAGTTTGATTTCAATTGTCCTCATGACTTCACTTCTTACAAGAAAGTGAAGATTGCTACTATCCCAACACTCGTTTAGTCTGTTGTCCCCACATCAATCCACTGGAGAGTCGTCACACAACCTGCTGTCACTGTGCCTACCGCACCGTCTGCCAAAGAAAATGAAAATTTGATTGAAGAAGATTCAATTAATGGGTTCACTACTTTTTTGTCAGTATTCAAAGTCGGTTCAAGTTCAGGGGTTAGGCTGCTGACTAAGTCACAAAGAAGAAATCAAAACTAAAAGATTCAGAGGTTTGTTAGGGCCCAAGCTATAGAGATAGCCTTTGTTGATGAGATTCCTGACCAGGAGGAACTCAAATTGCCTAAAATTGCTCCCCTCCTACGAGGAAGTAGGTTTCATTTTATAATGGATACCACTGAGGATAAGAGCATCTATAGGATTGTTGCTGCTCTACCGTTACTATAGGATCGGAGTAAGAAGAGGGAGAGGCGCACTCCCACCACTAAAATTTGTAGAGTGTTCGAAGACTAGCCGCCAAGGAGGGGTGTCCTATCGCTAAGTTTCTCAAGCGAGTGGGATGCGAAGTCTCACCCCAAATGAAGAAAGAAATATTGAAGGATATCAGATCGGTCTGCCAGCTCCAGAAAGTAGTTGAAGTGCCTCCAACCCATGTTCCAATCAGGTTTCGGCTTGGAAGTCGTGTTGATAATATTGTCACCCTCACATATTCTACCCTTGTTACTCCATAATTTGTAGGACGTTAACCGGTCAAGTCACATATGGGTCAAAGGATACCTCCTACCATTGTTCTTGAAAGCTTCCCAAAGAAGGATAAAGGGAAGAGACCCATTACCGGTGTATTTGGTTTGCATCGCGGAGAGCATACTTCTCTTTGACATATTGATGCCTCCTCCAAGACACTCAGTCTTAAAGCATCAACGTCAATGAAGAGAGTGTGGGTACCCAAGGGTGCTGCACCAGTACATTCTGATGATCTCGTGGGGCAATTTTGTGGAATGAAACATAGATCTAATGCATCAGAGGTTATTATCATCGTTGTTACAATGTACTTCATACAATAAGATGATGTTCAAGAGAGACCTTCAGATCTCAAGATTTAGAAGAAAGCAATCAAAGAGAAGGTAGAGAAGCTCAGAGCCAAAATTGAAGAATTGGCTAAACAGCAAGGAGTAGGTGTTGATGATGATTAAAGTTTTAATTTCATGGATTATCTCGATGAGGAGTTGATGGAAACTAATGTCGTTAAAACTAGGGCCACTACATTTGCGTTTGATGCTCCACTTCCTGGTGAGAAGAATATCGTGGATGACCTGCAAAGGGCCATTAAACTACATGATGAATAGATCATACAAATGGAGAAAATGATGGAAGAGATGGCCGCTACCATGACTGTCATGGCTACAGTATACATGCAGTTTCAGTCGCAGCAATTAGCTTCAACGGAGGTTAATCAAACCAAAGTTGTGCATATTACAAACGATAGAAGGAGGCATTTCTATCAATAGAGAAAAAATGTAAAAGGAAGATTTAGTCCAGAGTTTGGTACCATAGAAAGACATTAAGCAGATGGTCGAACAACAAGTTCGGGAGGACTTAGCCCAATCTAAGGGTGGTGAATCAATTTCAAAGGGTAGACCTTACCTAGAAGAATTTGATGTTGTGCCCTACCCCAAGGGCTTTGTGTCACCACACTTCAAGACATTTTACATAACTAGAAATCCTCGTCAGTAAATAGCCCTCTTTAGAGCCATTTTTTGTAATACCGGAGGTAATGAAGTTTTGTTGTTCCAGTTGTTCATTAGCAGTTTATCAAGGATAACATTTGATTGGTTTGGCGAGTTATTTAACAGATTAGTAAAGATGTTTGCCAAGTTGGAGCACTTCTTTGTGAAGAGGTTTGTCAGAGCACATCATCATGTTACCATAAGAGATCTCGTGGAGGAAAGGTAGAAACCTAACGAGACCTTGTTTGACTATTTCTTCAGGGGAAAAACTTGAAGCATGAAGTGTGAACCCCAGCTCAAATTAATGATTTGTATATGATAGAACATGTTCCAATCTATCATTATACGAATTTTATCCCAACAAGAGATATGAGGCAAGAAGTGTATAACTTTCTGACAGATGAAAATGATAATTGGGAAATTAGAGAAGAGAGATACGTTTGTTTCTATGCTTCACTGCTTAACCCAATATTAAAATAATGTCATTTCTTCATATCTGCAAAATTACTCCCTACCATGAAGACTAGTAGAGTTACAAGAGAAAGTTTCATTTTAAACTATTGCATTCAAATGGGAAGCCCATTGATGCGGGGTTGATTATTTTCAAATCTATTATGGGTATTATTATGAATGGGACAATATATGGACTGGGGCATCCTTATACAATTTTCCTACTTTGCAGTCAATCTCAAGTGCCATATGAAAATTGGGAGAAAATATTATAACCTTGGGAGCCCATGATTCCTACTGATGACAATTATGTTGGGAATGACAATGAAGCATTGGATATTATTTGGGATCATTCATCGCATGCTTCAACACAATTAATGCCACAAAAATTTGGAAGTTCAATAACTTTGGAGAAGAAAATGAAGAAAATAGAAAGAGAACTTCAAAGTATTATAAATGCAATAGGAAATCTCAACTACCTTTTTGATCACCTAGATTGGAGGATGAAGGAGAACTTTGATCACAATAGAACAATTGAAGTAGGATTGGGGCAGATGTTCAAGAAAAATGGATGGATTGATGAAAATTCGACTGATCAATTCCCGTACCCATTACCAGTCTATGGGAAATATTAGAGGAGAAAAAAGTACTGAAGATAAAGCAGGATAATTGAAGAAGTTGGACTCCCTACTACTTTAAAGTAATTATGTTTTTAATGTGATCGTGTGGATTTAATTTGCTTTACTTTACTTGACTTTACTTTAGAGCTCCATTAACTTTGATTGTGTGTATAGTTTTGTGTCAGCGTTCTAGTGTTGTGGGTTGATTTCGATGCTGAATTATAATTTAGTTTGATTTATGTATGTGAAAGTGTGATTAGAAAAATGTATTTATAAAAAGTGTAATTTGATATATAGAAGTTAGTTTGGTGTTGTTTGTGCTAAAAAAACTAAATAGACTTTGGAGTGAATGGAAAGAAATCTGAAAATTGCAAAAATAAAAGAATGAATTTTTTGGCCACTGGTGCCGACGGCGCCGGCATGGGCGTTGACAGCGCCCTCAACTCGAAAACCACCCAAACAATTTAAAATTTGCAATTTGCACAGTAAAAAAGTCATTTTTACTTTTTGGTCACCTTCAACCTCCGATTTTTGCACCTAGGGCTTGCTATTGCTTAAATTTGAGGCAATTTTAAGGCAAACAAAGTTCAGATTTCATCTTCCCTAGGTAAGTGCTACACTTTGAACTCAAAATTTTTTATTTTCACTATGGATTTATCTTAGATTGCGTACATCAAAAATTTTGAAATTTTCTTAGAAGATTTTGAGAAAATTCTTTGGTGAAGAACTCCTACTTAGTAGATTTAAATTTAAAACGTTTCACATTGTGATTTTCAGAATTTTTGGGAATTTATTTGGATTTTATCATATTTTCATAGATTACCATGGCACCAATAATGAGCAAGGGAAAGAGAAAGGTGGATTTTGATGACCAAATGTATGTCAATTACAAGGCCAACATTTGTTTCAGTAGTTTACTTACAACTAAAAAAGTAATTCCAAATCGAGGATTTAAAAATCCAGGTGGAGAAGTAGAAAGAATAATCAATGCTCTGCAGTGGGAGAATTTTTGTTACTTTACTGCCGAGGCTATTATTGGTGTAGTGATGAAGTTCTATGACAGTTTAAGGAAACTTCTGAAGACTATGTGTTTGTTCGTGAGAAAACGGTGGAATTTACTCCAAGGAAAATTAATGAATATTATCAATTAGAGGATGTGTATAGCTGCCAGTACAAATCATTTCTTCTTCAAATGAAGCCTTTGATGAAGTTATTTCTTTTCTTACTGATGGAAGAGGAGCTTGGAAGGTGAAGAATATTGTTAAGGAAATATTCCTCTTTCTATGTTAAGTGTAGTATCTAAGGCTTGTCACAACTTTATTTTCTGGTAGAATGATACCAACAAATCATCATAGTGACGTTACAATGCATAGAGCCATCTTGAACTTCTGTATTGAACGGATGAGAAGGATAGATGTAGGCTCTATTGTTTATAGAAACACTCCTTCTATTGCTTTGGGAGAGACTACTCGTGGTTTAGCACACCCTGCCCTGATCTACACACTATGTGAACAGGTAGGAGTTGATTTTAAAATGAATGAGGAGAGGATTACATCTCTAAAACCTATTGGGCATGCCAATATTAAGACTTATGAATTTCATGTTGGATGGAGATATGGAAGTAGGACCAGAGATATTCGTTCTACTTCAAGTACTACTACTAGTACCCCTACTCTCCAGAAACTTATGGAGTAGATGATGATCCAACAGGGAGATATCATGATAATGGAAAGTAGAATGGAAAATATGGAGGCTAGAAATGTACACAATGATGATTTGACAAGACAGAAGTTCGAATATGATGCTGCCTATGATGATACGATGGTCAGATACATGAGGGGTGATCACTCAGTTCAGTTTCCTACTCACCTTATTTTTACTCCATATGAGCACTCAGTTTAGTTTCTAGTACTTTGTTGAATGTGTTTGTAGTTAACTCTTTCTCAACAAAATTGTTTATATGTTTTATGTGTTATTTAATGTTTTANTGGAGACATGGAAGTAGGACCAGAGATATTCCTTCTACTTCAAGTACTACTACTTCTAGTACCCCTACTCTCTAGAAACCTATGGAGTAGATGATGATCCAACAAGGAGATATCATGAGAATGGAAAGTAGAATGGAAAATATGGAGGCCATAAATGCACACAATGATGATTTGAAAAGACAGAAGTTCGAATATGATGCTGCCTATGATGATACGATGGTCAGATACATGAGGGGTGATCACTCAGTTCAGTTTCCTACTGACCTTATTTTTACTCCATATGAGCAGCAAAATTTGGATGTGGAAGAGGAAGAAGATGATGACAATTGGTGATGTTTAAGTTAGATTTTTGTTTGGTTTATATTTGGTTGTACTTTATTGTTGAGACTGTTTATTTTTAGAGTGTGACACTTTATTTTAAATGTTATGTTCGATTATGAACAGTAGATTTGTGAAACTGTTTTTACATTAGAAATCATGTTAGTACTGTGGTTAGTTTCTAGTAATTTGTTGAATGAGTTTGTAGTTAACTCTTTCTCAACAAAATTGTTTATATGTTTTATGTGTTATTTAATGTTTTGAGTCTTGTAGTTTTTCATATTAGCACCTTCAATATTTCAGAGTTAAGTTTCAATATCAACCTTCAACAGGTAAGTCTTTTCTTTAAGTATTAAATGTTTTCTTTTACCCTTTATTTTTTCAGTTTTTCATGCTAAATCTGTTAAAAATTTATGTTTGGGGGGGGAGGAAAATTTTTTTTTTGAAGAAAAGAAACTTAAATTTATTTTTCCTCAATTAACTATATTTTCAAAATATTTTAAAATATAACATGACCTTTAGTATCATAGGGTAACTTTAGATAACTATATTTGTGTTTCTAAATATACAGTAAACTTAAGTAAAAATTTTCAATAATAAAGGTTAATTTTAGAGATTAAGACATTTGATATGAGAGAATAAGACTATGTTTTTTTATTGTAAGTAATGGAATTTGTATTTTTTAAGTATTAAAAATCTTAGAGATTCATGTAAGAAGAAAAAAATAAAACTTTATGGAAAATCTTTAAAGCTAATATAAATTTATAAGTGAAGGAATGTGAAAATTTTTTAACTTTAAGAAAAAGATAGTGAAGTTTAAAATCATTAAAGGCTCTCCAGATATAATAATCCTCACATANAATTCATGTAAGAAGAAAAGATTAAAATTTTATGAAAAATCTTTAAAGCTAATATAAATTTATATAGTGAAGGAATGCGAAAAGTTTTTAACTTTAAGAAGAGGATAGTGAAGTTCAAAATCATTAAAGGCTATCCATATATAGTAATCCTCACATTAAAAAAAAGAGAAAAAAAAGATTGAAAATGATCCTGAAAAAGAAAAGAAAAAGAAAAGAAAAGCAAAGAAAAGAAAAAGATGTGACGAGAAGCTTGAGGAGATGCCTAATTAAAAATTGACTTCACTTGAATCAACTTAAAGAAGAAAACTTGGCTTCATTTTCTAAACTTATATTTCAGTATTAGCATATTTAATAGCAAAGTTTCATGAAGTTCTTTTTTATATGGATATTATAAGTGGCTTTAATATGATTAATTTGAAATTTTCCTTGAATAGAATAGAGAATCAAAAGTCTTAGACTTGACTACTAGATATTCTTATACCTTTAGTATTAACTGCATTTATTTTAAATTTTTCTTAAGTCATACTATTATATTTAGTGAGCTAAGATATGAAAATCTAGAAGTCAAAATCTTTACCATGAGTCATATTTTTATGTAGTAAAGGAGTTACTTGAGGATAAGTAACATTTAAGTTTAGGAGATTTTGATACACCATAAATATATGTGTTTTTAGACCCATATTTTCTACTTAATTTTGGTGATATTGCACTTTAATGGAAGGTATTTTTTATGTTTTATTGCAGGTTGTTGATTTTTAGGACTTGGAGCAAAAAGGAAGAAAAAAATGAAATTTGGAGTCAAAATGGAGAATTTAAAAAATTGTTCAGTGTCGACGGTGCCAGTGTCGGTGCAGATCCCATTTCTAAAAGATTTGATGAATTTGGACGATTTTTGAAGAGTTTTTGGAAGCACCTATTGGAGAACCTACCCTATGCTCTATTTAGGGTCGAAATTTGATCAGACCACCCCCCTCTCTTCGCACTATTTCACATTCTTCCACTCACTCAGTTTTCCTCTTCGAACTCCTACATCCCATGCCATTCCACGCTATTAGTTAGTTATTGTTTTTATAGTTTTGAGTTTTTGTGGTGAGTTCAAGTGTGAATTTTTCTCTAAGAAGTGTTGAAGAGGAAGAGGAGTGAGAGATTTCTTCTTCCTACATTTTTTAAGAGGCTTTTCTAAGAGTGTTAGAGAATGAGAAAAGTGAGAGATTTCTTCTTCCTACATTTCCTAGAAGAGGCTACAAGAGGTGTTGGAGAAGGAGAAAAGTGAGAGATATCTTCTTCCTGCATTTCTAAGGAAAGACTATAAGGGATTTGCTTTGAGAAAGAGTTTCAGATAAGTGTTGTTTGTTTATTATTGTTGTATGAACTTTCTTTTATATATGAAATTTTTGTTTTTTTGTATCACTCTCATGAAGTCTGAGTAGTTTCCCTTATGTTTCTTCCTACTATGAGATATGGTGAAATGAAGAGATAATTTGGATGTGCCAATATTAAAATTTAAAATAAATTGTGATGTTTTTTCAACTCCTAGATAATATAAATGTGCCAATATTAAATTGTAAAATAAATTGTGATGATTTTTCAACTCCGAAATTAATTTACTTTTTGAATGTGGCATAATTAAAATATAAAATAAATTGTGATGATTTTTCAACTCCGAACTTAATTTAGTTTTTAATCTGACCAATTGAATTGTTAAAATATGTTGTGAAACATATGATCCGAGAAATGGAGTATGAGATATACAAAAGAGTGAGAATCACATTTAAGTCCATGAAGGGGTATTTCTTTTATGGAATTAAGTGCAAATTAATAGGGNAAATTGACTTCACTTGAATCAACTTAAAGAAGAAGGCTTGACTACATTTTCTAAACTTATATTTTTGTATTAACATATTTACTACTTATGTTTCATGAAGTTCTTTTTCATATGAATATTCTAAGTGGCTTTAATAAGAAGAATTTGCAATTTTCCTTAAAAGGAATAGAAAATCAAAAATCTTAAACTTGGCTGCTAGATATTCTTATGCCTTTAATATTAACTAGAGTTATTTAACATTTTTCTTACGTTATGATATTGTGTTTAGTGGACTAAAATATCAAAATCTAGAAGTTAAAATTTTTGCCATGAGATAATTTTATGTAGTAAAGGAGTTACTTGAGGAAAAGTAACATTTAAGTTTGAGGAATTTTGATACACCAAAAATATATACATTTTAGACTCATATTTTACACTCATTTTTGGTGATATTGCACTTCAAAGGAATGTATTTTTTATGTTTTATTACATGTTGTTGATTTTTAGCACATGGAGCAAAAAGGAAGCAAAAAAGGATGAAATTTGGAGTTAAAATGGAGTTTTTGAAGAATTGTTCAGTGCCGACGGTGCTGTTTGACAGAGCGCTGTCTAAATAAAATGGCCACTGGCACTGACAACGCCAGTGTTGGTGTAGACCTTATTTCTAGAAGATTTGACAAATTTGGATGCTTTTTGAAGAGTTTTTGGATGCACATATTGGAAAACTGACCCTAGGTTCTATTTAGAGCCAAAATTGATTAGAAAAGAGCTCTCCTTCACCCTCCTTCGCCCCTTTTTCACCTCTTTGCGGCCTTCAACCACTTTCCACTTTCTTCCACAACATTCCACACCATTAGTAATTTATTTTCTTTATAGTTTTGAGTTTTTGTGGTGATTTTAAGTGTAAATTCTTCTCTAAGAGTGTTGGAGAGGGAGAGAAGTGAGAGATTTCTTCTTCCTACATTTTATAAGACAGACCACAAGGGATTTGTTTTGAGTAAGAGTTTCAGATAAGTGTTTTTTTTTTATTATTGTTGTATGAACTTTATTTTATATATGAAATTTGTGTTTTGTTGTATCTTTCTCATGAAGTCTGAGTTGTTCATTTTATCTTCCTCCCTATTTTGTGATATGGTGAAATAAAGAGATACTTTGGATGTGCCAATGTTAAAATATAAAATAAATTGTGATGATTTTTTAACTTTGTTTTTAATTTACTTTTCGATGTGACCAATTGAATTGTTAAAACATGTTGTGAAACATATGATCTGAGAAATTGGGTATGAGTTCTACAACAGAGTGAGAATCACATTTAATTCCATGAAGGAGTATTTTGTTGATGGAATTAAGTGTAAATAAATAGAGAAATATACATTATTGGGTGTAGAATTGGATATTTTAGAGTGACAGACTAAAATCCCCAATTCGATCTTAGTGTTTAAGAACTAAAGTGATAGTTAGCCTTCAGGAGAAGGGTAGTGGGAGCTCTGGAGTTGTAGCCAATATCCTCCTAGCTTAGCCTCAAATTTAGAGACTAAACCTGAGATTAGCCAATCCTTTTCTATAACACTGAATCAGATTAGAGTATTAAAATTGCTCCTATTTGGCAAAATACATCATTTAAACCATTTATTTCATCTCATTTCACCAAAAACTCATCGTAGTGGGAAGGATGCTTTTTCATATTATAAAACTTCATAAAATAAACATAGTTTAGTACTTATTGTTTTAAAATTTGCATTTAAATTTTGCTTGTACTTAATAATTTAGTTTTGATAGTATCTCAAATATTCAAAATTATTGATAGTAAATTCATTTTATTTTTGTGAATTTTCTAGTTCATTTATCACTTCAAATTTAAACCTTCCTCGTAGGATCGATATTTGGGACTTAAATAGAAAGTCTTATAATACTTGATAATGATATGTATACTTGCGTAGAATCCCAACATTAAGTGCTTAACATTATTATTCATAAAATACCACATCAAGTTTTTGGCACTTTCTAAAGCAGAGTCAACTTTATAAATTTTACATAGCTATAATTTCTGAGATCAGGCATCCCTTAGAAAATACAACGAATCATGACATATTTTGAAGAGATACTAAGATACCTCTTGGAAAATTATAAAAGAAGAAAGTTGAGAGAAAAAAGGGAGGAGTCCTGAGAAGTTCTTGAAATAGTTCATGGAGAAACTTTGAAGAGATTTTTCAGGCACCACAAATTTACTTTTTTCCTTTTTGTTTTTAGTTTTAATGTGAGAGTTAAGAGTGTTGTAAGCGAGAAGAGATTCAAAGGAACTTAAAGAGATTGGTGGAGGATTTGAGATAAGTATTTATCTTTGTTCTTAAACAGATTCAAAGGAAATTCAAGATTGGTGGAGGACTTGAGATAAGTTTTTATCTTTTGTTTTAGACTACTTTTGGTTTTAATTGAAATGGGAGAGGACTTGAGATAAGTTTTTATCTTTTTGTTTTAGACTACTTTTGGTTTTAATTGAGACTTAGGACTTGAGATAAGTTTTTATCTTTTGTTTTAGACTACTTTTGATTTTAATTGAGACTTGTTATTGTTGAGATAAGTTTTTATCTTTTATTTTAGACTACTTTTGGTTTTAATTGAGACTTATTGTTGATTAAAGGAACTTTAAGAGTTTGGTGGAGAACTTGAGATAAGTTTTTATCTTTTTGTTTTGAGACTTTTTTGGTTTTAATCAAGACTTCTTGTTGGTTTGACAATGATTTCTACTTTTAAACTAAAGTGTAGTTTTGTTTTATCCATAGATTTTGAGTAGTTTTCTTTATCTTTCTCCTTAAATGATAAGTAATTAAAGTGTTGGGTGGAAGTTGTGGAGAGTATTAATCTTTAGTGTTGGAAGAAGTTGTGATGATTTTATTCAACATCTAGATGTTAAAATTTATTGTGAGAACATGTAAGAACCGATATGATATTGTCTTAGTCAACAATTGGAAAGAATCACATGAGGTTGTATGAATGAGAATGTAATTTATATGATTTAGTTCAAATAAATAGGGAAATAATCTTTGAAGGGTGTAGAGTTAGTGGACTTTAGAGTGACAGACTAAAGCCTCCAACTTGGTTTCTTGTTTTAGGTTTTGATATGAGATGATAGCCCCCAAGTGAGGGAATCAAGAGAACACTAGAGTGAGAGCTGATATCTTCTCTCCCTAGNATATATATATATATATATATATATATATATATATATATATATATATATATATATATATATATATATGATGTGAAAATTTTGTTGTGGAGTCATAAACAAAACATACATATAACAGTATAATAATTTAAAATATTAATCAAGCAAAAACTACATATTTATGTATGTTTGTATGTATGGAGAATGGTTGAGTAGGTGTACCAAACATGCCATCATATACAATAGTGATGTGCCACCTCCAATTGATTGATTAGAATAAGATCATGGAAAGTTTCCTTAAATGAGATTCCATGATTTAGGACATATAAAATCTATATTTACATTTCCAAGAAAACAATTGCTTCACAGAATTCACCAAAATGGCAGAGCAATCAAGAAAATCTCAAAGGGATTATAACCAAGGTACCAAGATGATAGTTTTAAACCCTAAAAAAAAGTAAGAGGGAAACTATGGTCTGGAGCCACCCAAGGAACAACTTCCTAACATATGGGTTTTTACTAACATTAGCCTTATATATATCTCTCTGAGAAAATCTAGGACTTAAGTGGATAAACAGAGATAAAAGAGTATAAAAGCTCATCAATGCAAGGATGAGGTCATTCACCATCTCACAAAGGTCCTTCATATATAGATAAAAAGATTTGAAGGCTGATAGAACCTCTCCTTCAATCTCCTCACCAAAAGTGTCCACTTTAACTTCTTAAGAACATATGTAGAGAAGGAGGAAGCTCCTCTCCAAATGCTCTCATACTTCAAGAGGAAGAGGAAGAAATTCTCACTTAGACGAGGGTGAGGATAGGAAAAAGGATAAAGGAGGGGAAAAAATTAGAAGTTTTCCTTTAGACTTTTCTCCAAACTCCATCACTTCCTTACTCCAAAAAATGCACTCCCCTTTTTCTAACACACCCCAAAGTAGACCCATAAGTCTCCCCATTTTTCCTCCATAAATTCACAAAAAAATATCTAAATTCACTTAGGGCCAACATTATTGATTGGCTTAGAGGTGGGGGTCACTTTTCACTATTAATATACTATTTTGTATTTTCCTATGAAAAAATTCTCACTATAAGTGGGTTGAAGTAATCAAAATAAACAAAAAAAATCAGCTAAAACCTATAAAGTAGCTTGGGCTCAGCCTAAGTGTGTGTATGAAAGAACTCAAGTACATGAATACATCCACACAAGTGTCTGATTTTGTAGTGTGTGTGAATAAGTGCATGTGTGGTGATTTTGAGATAGTACATATGTGGACAGTTTATGAGAGTGCATGCTTACGATGAGTGCATGCAAGAGGGACCCTCATCGAGTTTGCAAATGTGTGGATGTGTTTGTAGTGATTTCGTGTGATTGTGCACATGTGTACTAGTGGTGACTCTGTGTTAATATTCATGCATGAAGTGTTAGTGCAAGTGTGTGTGCAATGGGACTTCCTATATTTTTTTAATTATATAAATCTTATAAAAATGGATTACTGTCCAAACTATTAAACATGCAGTTCACAAATCATTCGCATAAAATGATGCCAATAATGTGCTCACTGCAAAGTATATCATTCATATAGGCTTTTTTTTTTTTTAAGTTAGTTGTTTCGAATGAACTTGCTACTAGTTATCAAGATAAAGTACATTTTTACTAATTAATACATAATGTTTCTTTCGAGGGTGATTCTAATGAGGTATGTGTGAATACACTTGAGATTTTATTTTCTTTTTTTTCTTCTTTATTTTACCTTATTGAATCCACATAGATTGTTAATTAAGTAATTTAAGTGAAAGTAAAATTTTAGCATGCCCATTTATATTGTTTGTCTTTCTATTACATCTGAGAGTTATTGAGCTCAATTTGGATAGTAAGCAGAGAAGCAAAGCAATATGAATGAGTAAGCTCTTAGAAAGAGAGATTGAATAGGCTCTTTGGCTGATAGATCAAATAAAAGTTAGATTAAAAAAATAAGCTCTTATACATAGAGAGTGAGTAGTCTCTTAAGTGAGGAGAGTGAGCTCATAGGCATAAAAGATGGGGAGAGTGAGCTCATAGGCATAAAAGGTGAGTCGGCTCATAAGATAAATATAACTCATAAATGATTCTCTAAATCTCTCTTCTTTTATCTTGTTGTTTAAGTAGTTAATCTTGGCCTATTTAGGGAATGGGCTTGAGAACATTCATCACAAAAAAGAAAATTATTGATTTTTAATGCTAGACTATAAAATATTCCTGAGGATTATGTGAGGGCTTGATGCTTGCATCTGAATAAACCAAGCATTACATTTAAATACTATTTTATTTAGTATTATTATTTTTGTGAGAATTCAAGTTAGCCGATAACAGCATCTTTACCAAGTACAAACGATTTATATACTTGGGGGCCTTAGATCTCTTGAGGAGTTTGGTCTGATTGCCATTTAGCTTGACACTAAACTTAAATCACTCGAGTCCCAAACTTAAGTTATTCTACTCATTTCGCCTTGCTACATACAAACTTTTGGATAATTGCGTTTCTGGTTCTTTTTAGTAGCTCTTTGTAGTTATAATTTTATTCCACATTTCTAATAGACTTGAGATTTCACTTTAATTGTTCCGAAGTATAAATAAGGGAAACTATCGATTCACCATTAAGCGAAAAAGATTGTTCCAAAAGCCACCTTTTTGGTCCATTCTGCTGAACTTTAAACATAACAACAAACTAGAAATTAAGATGTGCTTCAATGTATGTATGCATCGAAACCGCTCATCAGTAATGATTTTCGTAAATCCATCGAAAAATATTGAAGAAATGAAATGCGACGTTGAAACGGTAAACGACATTTAACATGTTAGAACATTACAGTCTGGTAAACTAATTTAATTTCAAAGGATTTGTACCCAAATAAATATCCACAGAGTGATTGAGACCCTAACGACAACCAACATCGTTCAAGGAAATATATGTTCTGGTGATGACTGACGAGCCTCAGATCCGTCCAAATTAAAACACAGAAGTGAACAACCTTGACCTGTTTATTCTAGTTCCAACCAAAAAAAAATACTGAACATTACAAATACTCGGTTGAAAAAAGAGGGGGTTCACCGAACTGGCTGCTGGTTGTAATGGTTCTTCTCTTTCTTCCTCGCGGCAGCGAGTTTTGCACTCCTTGCAGCAGCCTCAGTTGAGGCAATTTTGGATGCGGTATCCATTTCTTTGCCTGATTTTTTCTTCTTCANAACTAAAGCGAGAGTTAGCCTTCAGGGGAAGGGAAGTGGGAGCTCTAGAGTGGGAGCCAGTATCCTCCTAGCATAGCCAGGCTTCAGAGGAAGAGAAGTCTGAGCTCTGGAGTGGGAGCCAGTATCCTCCTAGCCTAGCCATGTATTTAAGGTACTAAACCTAAGATTAGCCAATGATTTTCTATAACACTGAATCAGGGTAGAGAATTAAAATTGCTCCCATTTGGCACAATATAAATTTAATTCATTTATCTCATCTCATTTCACCAAAAAGCTCATTGTAGTGGGAAAGATATTTTTTCATATAAGAAAACTTCATCACATAAGTATAGTTTAGTAGTTACTATTTTTAAACTCTGCATTGAAGTTTTGCTAGTAGTTAATATTTTAGTTTTGTTAGTATCTTACACATTCAAAATTAGTGGCAGTAATTTCGTTTGATTTCTGTGAATTTCCTAGTTAATTTATCATTTCAAATTTAAACCTTCCTCATGGGATCAATATTTGGGACTTAAATAGAAAGTTTTATATTACTTTATAACGATACATATATTTACGTAGAATCCCAATCTTAAGTACTTAATGTTATTATTACTAAAATACCACATCAAGTTTTTGGCACCGTTGTAAAGCGGAGTCAACTTTATAAATTTTACAGAACTATATTCAACCATGATGATGATGAGGAAGAAGAAGAAGAAGAAGAGGAAGATGATGATGAGGAAGGCGGAGATGATTGATATCTTAGGAGTTAGTTTGTTTGGTGTTTGTTTGTTATTTTGATTGGTTGTTATTTTTTGTCTTTTAAAACTGATGCAGTAAAAACTTTCATTCTATGTTGTGGACCTACATCTGTAGATTTTTACTTTTTCTGTATTTTTAGTAATTTCAGTTTTTGTTTCTGTTTTTAATTTTCTGTAAATCCTTTAAAATATATTATGTTTCATTTAATGCTTTAAAGCCTGTATATACTTTTAAAGTTAGTACCTGCAGTATGTCAGAGCCCAGTTTCATACTTCGAAAGCCTCCATAGGTTAGTTTTTATTTTCATACATTTACTGCTATCCTTCACCTACTAAATTTTGTACAAAATATTTTTTAAATTACTTAAAATTTTAAAATAAAAATAAATTATTGTCCAAACTATTAAACATGTAGTTCACAAATCATTCGCATAAAATGATGCCAATAATGTACTCACTGCAAAGTATATCATTCATATAGGCTTTTTTTTTTTAAAAGTCAGTTTCTTCGAATGAACTTGCTACTAGTTATCAAGATAAAGTACTTTTTTACTAATTAATAAAAATGTTTCTTTCGAGGGTAATTCTAATGAGGTATGTGTGAATACACTTAGAGATTTTATTTTCTTTTTTTTTCTTCTTTATTTTACCTTATTGAATCCACATGGATTGTTAATTAAGTAATTTAAGTGAAAGTAAAATTTTAGCATGCCCATTTATATTGTTTGTCTTTCTATTACATCTGAGAGTTATTGAGCTCAATTTGGATGGTAAGCAGAGAAGCAAAGCAATATGAATGAGTAAGCTCTTAGAAAGAGATATTGAATAGGCTCTTTGGTTGATAGATCAAATAAAAGTTAGATTAAAAAAACAAGCTCTTATACATAGAGAGTGAGTAGTCTCTCAAGTGAGGAGAGTGAGCTCACAGGCATAAAAGATGGGGAGAGTGAGCTCATAGGCATAAAAGTTGAGTCGGCTCATAAGATAAATATAACTTATAAATTATTCTCTAAATCTCTCTTCTTTTATCTTGTTGTTTAAGTAGTTAATCTTGGCCTATTTAGGGAATGGGCTTGAGAACATTCATCACAAAAAAGAAAATTATTGATTTTTAATGCTAAACTATAAAATATTCCTGAGGATTAAGTGAGGGCTTGATGCTTGCATCTGAATAAATCAAGCATTACATATAAATACTATTTTATTTAGTATTATTATTGTTGTGAGAATTCAAGTTAGCCGATAATAGTATCTTTGCCAAGTACAAACGATTTACATACTTGGGGGCCTTAGATCTCTTGAGGAGTGTGGTCTGATTGCCATTTAGCTTGACACTAAACTTAAATCACTCGAGTCCCAAACTCAAGTTATTCTACTCATTTCGCCTTGCTACATACAAACTATTTTATAACCAAAATTAAAATGGTTATAGTTCGATATGATATTATTTGATTGGTACAAGCCTAAAAAATAAAATTTGTGTTAACTACGTAAATACATAGGAATTGGAAGATATACATGTAAATGCCCCCTGGGCGTTTGTAGCTATAATTTTATTCCACATTCTAATAGACTTGATATTTCATTTTAATTGTTCCAAAGTATAAATAAGGGAAACTATCGATTCACCATTAAGCAAAAAAGATTGTTCCAAAAGCCACCTTTTTGGTCCATTCTGCTGAAATTTAAACATAACAACAAACTAGAAATTAAGATGTGCTTCAATGTATGTATGCATCGAAACCGCTCATCAGTAATGATTTTCGTAAATCCAACGAAAAATTTGGAAGAAACAAAATGCGACGTTAAAACGGTAAACGACATTTAACATGTTAAAAGATTACAGTCTGATAAACTAATTTAATTTCAAAGGATTTGTACTCAAATAAATATCCACAGAGTGATTGAGACCCTAACGACAACCAACATCGTTCAAGGAAATATATGTTCTGGTGATGACTGACGCGCCTCAGATCCGTCCAAATTAAACCACAGAAGTGAACAACCTTGAGCTGTTTATTCTAGTTTCAACAAAAAAGAAAACTGAACATTACAAATACTCGGTTGAAAAAAGCGGCGGTTCACCGGACTGGTTGCTG
Organism: Phalaenopsis hybrid cultivar; assembly: GCA_002079205.1. Taxonomy (NCBI): domain Eukaryota; kingdom Viridiplantae; phylum Streptophyta; class Magnoliopsida; order Asparagales; family Orchidaceae; genus Phalaenopsis; species Phalaenopsis hybrid cultivar. The sequence goes on along the minus strand of JXCR01146618.1, from coordinate 266,285 downwards.
GTTGTAATGGTTCTTCTCTTTCTTCCTCGCGGCAGCGAGTTTCGCACTCCTTGCAGCAGCCTCAGTTGAGGCAATTTTGGATGCAGTATCCATTTCTTTGCCTGATTTTTTCTTCTTCGTGGAAACTACCTTCTTCAGCCTCTCTTTAATATCTACTCCAGCAGCGGTATCTTCCACAGCTTCAGCAACTGTCGCTCCGTCGGAGCCATCAGCATCATCAGCTGGTTCAGTTGAATCCTTAACCTCTTTAGACGATTTTTCTTTCTTTCCCTTCTTTTTCTTTGAAGTCTTGCTCTCTGCTGCAGCGATGGTCTGCTCGTTATCTCCATCCTTTGCTTGCTCGTCTGGCTTCCTCACTTCGGTCGCATCTACAGAAGAACAAAAAATCAACAGGAAAAAAGCAGGCAATACNGCTCTCTGCTGCAGCGATGGTCTGCTCGTTATCTCCATCCTTTGCTTGCTCGTCTGGCTTCCTCACTTCGGTGGCATCTACAGAAGAACAAAAAATCAACCGGAAAAAAGCAGGCAATATGCTGAATAAAATGAAACCCGATTTAGTGGAGCAGAGAGTTGACTAGTAGACCAAAAGGCGTCAAATTTAAAAACACATATACCATTATTTTCATTTTGACCAGCACCTTTGTCATCCTTACTGGACACTGCAAATTCAGCTAAAAGGGCATCAAGTTCTTCAAGCTCTTTTTTTTTCTGCTCCTTTTTAGAAAGCTGCCTTTCAGTATCTTTAGGTGCCACGGGGGCAGGGGGAGGTCCCTTTACGATTGGCTCAGCCGGGAGAGAAGCCTCAGGCTCCTGCTCACCTTCATCCTCAATGTCATCATCACCATCATCAAGACCATCATCTTCACTTTCACTTTCCTAAAATATAGATAAAGGTTAGCACAAATAGTATTCATCATAAGTTCTGGTCCATAAGTATATTCTCATAAAACAACTAATGCATTTCAATGTTGATGATGTTCAAACTATTGTTTTACTCTGCAATAAAATGCACAGGTTCATAACCACGTTTCATTCTGCAATGAAATGTATCAAGAGTACAGGAGAAAAAATAAACCTACTATATTCATCCACACAGAGTAGGCTTGTAGATTTCCCGTTACCTCCACTCCATCTTTAATAGTCAAAATGAAATTTACTTAAATGTCAAAGTTCCATATGTTAAATGAGCTAGGATCCAAATCACCTCAGACTGCACTCTAATCCCTTGCAATTCTACGCTTCCCAACTAGCAATAGTCAAACCTCCCCAACAGTAGCCCGCCGCCATTACCTTAAGCTGTCCTTGTTAAAATTTAATATATTTTAAAAGTAATTAAAAAAAACAATAAATTTGATTTGCATCCAATTAAAAAACTGTGCTTCAATTACTCTGCTTTTTTAAAATACATATATTTTAAAAAAATCCAGCTAAGCAAGTCCTTAGCGATTGTCCTAATGATTTTGTAATGAAATTAAATTAAATCCCTATAAAATAATTGTAATTAATAAGACAACTTGTAATTTATGGCGGCAAATTTGTGAAAGAAATTAACTATGAAATAAAATGACTTTACTTCATTAAACTCAAACCAACNCTGCACTCTAATCCCTTGCAATTCTACGCTTCCCAACTAGCAATAGTCAAACCTCCCCAACAGTAGCCCGCCACCATTACCATAAGCCGTCCTTGTTAAAATTTAATATATTTTAAAAGTAATTAAAAAAACAATAAATTTGATTTGCATCCAATTAAAAAACTGTGTTTCAATTACTCTGCTTTTTTAAAATACATATATTTTAAAAAAATCCAGCTAAACAAGTCCTTAGTGATTGTCCTAATGATTTTTGTAATGAAATTAAAGTAAATCCCTATAAAATAAATGTAATTAATAAGACAACTTGTACTTTACGGCGGCAAATTTGTGAAAGAAATGAACTATGAAATAAAATGACTTTACTTCATTAAACTCAAACCAAATATAAAGCAAGTTGATCTAGATCCATATGATACACTTTGTGTTAAATTGTAACCAGAAACAATTTCTTTATGTCAAAATCTTAACATTAGTAAATGTAGCAATCTAAAAGCATATGGTACATAAGTTATAGCCTATTTTCCATCTATCACCTCCTCTCACAACTTCCCTAACCTCGCATCTAACATAATCTTAACCAAGGTTATTTCTATGATTGCCTTCAACCAAAAAATTGCTCCATTTTAGAATAAAATTTTAAACCTCATAATAATTGAAACTTTCCATCTTAATTGATTTTATTTAAATTACATTCTTAATTGATTTTATTTAAATAACATCAAATTTTTTTATTTCTCATATCCTACATCCAAATATTAAGATATTATGATGTAATCTTGAATTCTAGATTTTATAAACCGTGCATCGGTCTGGTGAATCATAACTCTANTGTAACCAGAAACAATTTCTTTATGTCAAAATCTTAACATTAGTAAATGTAGCAATCTAAAAGCATATGGTATATAAGTTATAGCCTATTTTTCATCTATCTAACCTCGCATCTAATATAATCTTAACCAGCAAGGTTATTTTTATGATTGCCTTCAACCAAAAAATTGCTCCATTTTAGAATAAAATTTTAAACCTCATAATAATTGAAACTTTCCATCTTAATTGATTTTATTTAAATTACATTCTTAATTGATTTTATTTAAATAACATCACTTTTTTTTATTTCTCATATCCTACATCCAAATATTAAGATATTATGATGTAATCTTAAATTCTAGATTTTATAAACTGTTCATCGGTCTAGTGAATCATAACTCTGCTTCTAAATCTTATCTCTTGTCCCAAAGGATGCCTCCTTTCCTGCCTTTCTCTGTAATAGGCCTTACGCCTCCTTTAATTAAGTTCTCAAAATTATTTTAATCAAGGACTTCATATGGTCTACATTTTGCAAATGCAAATCCACATTGAGCTGTACACATCACGCAACAATTCAAACTAGCAGGTTATAACTCTTAATTTGGTAATTATTCTTTGCTCGGGCAATAATTTATCATCTTCCCAAATAAGATAATAAAGGGGAGTGAAGGGCCTGAAGGAGGACACAAACAGACTTCAATGTTAAAGGTGAGCCGAGCAGTCACTATAGCTATCCCATGCACACATTCCACGCCGATGTCATTATTAAGCCAAGCCAAGATGAGCACATTGCCTTAAAATGCCAAGCTGAAAGGCAAGCAGTTTGACTTGTTTGAAAAGATGAGAGATAATAGATCAAATGTGAAAAATGGAATAATTTTTCATTAGTAAAATTTGCAAAAACAGAACAAGAAACAAGGATGTGCCATTGAAAACAGCAAACAAATTATAAAAAAAAGAAATTCAAGTTCTAAGTAGTAAATCTGGAGCATAAAAATCAAATGATTAAAAAAGGCATTAAAAATGATAAAGAAGAAACAGATAACGGTGAATATTATATTACCCTGTGATATACATTATACAAACTTTAGTAGTTTAACAATCTTATTTAAGATAACCTATTTACTAAGAATGTGATCTTTAGAATACAACAAAACGTTAGCATTCACAATTTTTCCTAAAACTTTAATGTGATGATTAACACTTCATATTGAAAAAAAATATTTATCATACTTGAAACTAATTGATAACATTGTATTTTTATAGCAAATCATTTCTATAGAGAAAGCACGAAGCAACTTGGGAATTAGGCAATCAGATTTCCAAGAGAATGCCTATTTCTATAACTACATTTGAAAATTAAAACCAACCTGTCATGACATAATTAGCATAGTCCCCCCATTGTAGAGACTGACATCATAGCTTGGTAAAAAAGAAAGAGAAACAAATTCAATCAATCTAAACAAAAAACCAACATCATCATGATCGCGTCATGTATTTGTTATTTGAACCATTTATTGTATCCTATGTCCAAAGAATACAACAAATTTAAGCTCTAAGATTTTATCTTCCATTTTTTTCCAATGGTATTACTAGTCCAGCTGGTATGCGCCATCAAAGTTGGCGACAATGTTTTGAATTCATGAATTACCTATGCCATTATTAACTCCACCCACAAAATTAGGGGTGGCAAAAATAAACTTGAGCTCTAAAATCAAAATTGGTGTAGGGCACGCTATGGTTAGAGGTTTGTCAATGTTATCTATCATAGGATGCACAAATCTATCAATTTTTAACGTTGTGTTTAATCCAGATTTTTTCCTGTGAAGCATGCCCAAGGGTCGGAACGGTAGAAACCATGAGGGAGAAAGTAGAGAACGCACAGAAACTTGCCCCCTAGGGGCGGCAAACTGCAATATTCCCGACTCTCTGACCCATTTTATATCTTGCAAGTGGGGGTTACAAGAGAAAATGAGAGTTCTCCCTACAAAGTGGGCCTAGAAAGAAGAGCCTAAAAAGGCAAATGGCTCTAATGCATGCTATGATCCCCCTATTTATAGAAGATAGAGTGATAAGACATGTAAAATAACATATATTACCCCTATTTTAGACACTTTTCGTATGGACATTGGCCGGCCTTCGCTCAGGAAAATTGGTCGGCTTTATGTCTGGACACCGGTCGGCCTACGCTCTGGGAAACCGGTCGGTAAAGAGTATGGAAGTTGGTCGGCTAGCCTGATTGTTTTTCCTCGGTGATCTCTAGAGATCTTGGGGGGGAGCTATTAGAAGAGCCTTACGTGATTCTTGGGGGTGTTAGACCTTTGACCGGTTGTTGGCGTAGATGCCCGTCTTTTGATGGCCTGGTTAGCCCTTTGGCCGTCAAGCCTTCAGTCAATCGATAGTCCTTTGATCGATTGTCAGTCATTTGGTTGAACTAGTGGGTTTTGATTGGTCGGATTGGCCATCAGATCGCCTGGAACGGCCTTCAGTCGCCTAGAACGGCCTTTAATTGGTTGGATTCATGAGACNCTATAGCTATCCCATGCACACATTCCACGCCGATGTCATTATTAAGCCAAGCCAAGATGAGCACATTGCCTTCAAATGCCAAGCTGCAAGGCAAGCAGTTTGACTTGTTTGACAAGATGAGAGATAATAGTTCAAATGTGAAAAATGGAATAATTTTTCATTAGTAAAATTTGCAAAAACAGAACAAGAAACAAGGATGTGCCATTGAAAACAGCAAACAAATTATAAAAAAAAGAAATTCAAGTTCTAAGTAGTAAATCTGGAGCATAAAAATCAAATGATTAAAAAAGGCATTAAAAATGATAAAGAAGAAACAGATAATGGTGAATATTATATTACCCTGTGATATACATTATACAAACTTTAGTAGTTTGACAATCTTATTTAAGATAACCTATTTACTAAGAATGTGATCTTTAGAATACAACAAAACGTTAGCATTCACAATTTTTCCTAAAACTTTAATGTGATGATTAACACTTCATATTGAAAAAAATATTTATCATACTTGAAACTAATTGATAACATCGTCTTTTTATAGCAAATCATTTCTATAGAGAAAGCACCAAGCAACTTGGGAATTAGGCAATCAGATTTCCAAGAGAATGCCTATTTCTATAACTACATTTGAAAATTAAAACCAACCTGTCATGACATAATTAGCATAGTCCCCCATTGTAGAGACTGACATCATAGCTTGGCAAAAAAGAAAGAGAAACAAATTCAATCAATCTAAACAAAAAACCAACATCATCATGATTGCGTCATGTATTTGTTATTTGAACCATTTATTGTATCCTATGTCCAAAGAATACAACAAATTTAAGCTCTAAGATTTTATCTTCCATTTTTTTCCAATGGTATTACTAGTCCAGTTGGTATGCGCCATGAAAGTTGGCGACAATGTTTTGAATATATGAATTACCTATGCCATTATTAACTCCACCCACAAAATTAGGGGTGGCAAAAATAAACTTGAGCTCTAAAATCAAAATTGGTGTAGGGCACGCTATGGTTAGAGGTTTGTCAATGTTATCTATCATAGGATGCACAAATCTATCCATTTTTAACGTTGTGTTTAATCCAGATTTTGTCCTGTGAGGCATGCCCAAGGGTCAAAAAGGTAGAAACCATGAGGGAGAAAGTAGAGAACGCACAGAAACTTGCCCCGTAGGGGCGACAAACTGCAATATTCCCAACTCTCTGACCCATTTTATAACTTGCAAGTGGCGGTTACAAGAGAAAATGAGAGTTCTCCCCACAAAGTGGGCCTAGAAAGAAGAGCCTAAAAAGGCAAATGGCTCTAATGCATGCAATGATCCCCCTATTTATAGAAGATAGAGTGATAAGATATGTAAAATAACATATATTACCCCTATTTTAGACACTTTTCGTATGGACATTGGCCGGCCTTCGCTCAGGAAAATCGGTCGGCTTTATGTCTGGACACCGGTCGGCCTACGCTCTGGGAAACCGGTCGGTAATGAGTATGGCAGTTGGTCGGCTAGCCTGATTGTTTTTCCTCGGTGATCTCTAGAGATCTTGGAGGGGGAGTTGTTAAAAGAGCCTTACGTGATTCTTGGGGGTGTTAGACCTTTGACCGGTTGTTGGCATAGATGCCCGTCTTTTGATGGCCTGGTTAGCCCCTTGGCCGTCAAGCCTTCAGTCAATCGATAGTCCTTTGATCGATTGTCAGTCAATTGGTTGAACTAGTGGATTTTGATTGGTTGGATTGGCCATCAGATCGCCTGGAACGGCCTTCAGTCGCCTAGACTGGCCTTTAATTGGTCGGATTCCTGAGACTGTAGTTTTTTTGTCAGTGATATGGACAGTCAAATTGTCTCAAGGTTAATGCAAATTATTTTTTGGTGTACATATAAAGTTCTTCATTTTTCTTGCTCGTTGATGGCGACAGCTGCGCTAAGAAAGGGAAAAATTATAATGCAATAAATTGAATCTAAATAGTCATAATTTAATACAATGATTGAATTCCCTAGATTTTCGTGCCCATGACCCTTGCATATTAGACAAAGTGGACGGTTCTCAATATCTTGAGTCTGTTTCTACTTGAATCTGCTCGGCTTCTGTTTGCCCTTATGGAGAAAGGATTTCATTTGGTGCCCAAACCCGTCGACCTCGCAAAGATGCTTGCCCCTCTCAGGGTAAAAAAACGTCGGTCTAAAGGTGAGCCGAGAGCAAGTGGAAGAAGAAACTAGTTAGCAAGCCTAAATTGTCTGAGCGAGTCTAGGTGGAGTCGTCGGATTCAATCCAGGAGGCTCCAAATAAGAGTCTACCTAACATTGAAGTTCTAGGTCAGACAATGATTGTAAGTGTTCCCCATTGACTGGAGTACTAGAAACATGTGGAAATAACCAGTCGGTCGAAGAGAAGATATTTAATTCATTGTTGAATGTATGCAAGGCACTTGAGCCAAGGTGGAGCGAATCCTGAGTAGTAAATGCTTTCATCTCTGTTTTTTACTGATTTTTTTTCTTTTTGCTTATTAATTTTTGTTTCTTGTAGATGAGGATGCTCAGATCGGGGGTTTGCTCCTTGTTGGTGAGGGTCGGATCCAACTGTGGTGACGGCTTCTGAGTTCCAAGTGTTGGCCGACAACGAGGAGAACGTGGTTAACCACCTAGCTAATCATGTGGAGATCAATGAGGAAGTAATTAAGGGACTTCGAATGTCCCTGAAATCCTTACTTGATCGACTAGACAATATGGAGGTTGCTCTGGCTAGGTGAGAGGAGGATCTTTGCGCGGTGTTGATCCGACTGGAGGAGATATGAGGGGAAACAGCTGATATTCGTCGAGAAGTACTTGAACTTCGGGAAGATTCCTTCGTGCAGAGGGCGCATTATGAGGCCGACCGAGCAAATCAAATCAAGCTCGACAATCAAATGTTGTATAAGAGATTAGTTAGGAAGGGTCTAGTCCCGGCAAGTATCTTCCATCAGACTAGTGTTGACCTCATTTTTCGTAAGGTCTAGTATTTTCTCGTAGGAGTTAGGATCTAGCCTTAGGGGTCTTCCTGCGACTATCTTAGAGCCTTAGAAGTGGGACCCGCCTCGTTTTAGTTCGACCTACTTCCGTCCTCTTTTGGAGTCTCGCGTGTGTGGTATCGACTTCTAGCACTTAGAAGGATGAAACCGACATGAGGAAACTCAAAAGGGTGACCTTCTGCACAATTCGCACTCCCGCGCGCACAAGCTTCGCAATTCCGAGAGTCGACGTGTCCGATCGCCGCAATTCGCATTGCCTGCACTGTTACCTGTCGAATGCTCAAGTGGGCCTTTTGGGACGATCGATCGCGTGTCGAAATTTAATTNTGGTGTATATATAAAGTTCTTCATTTTTCTTGCTCGTTGATGGCGACAGCTGCGCTAAGAAAGGGAAAAATTTTAATGCAATAAATTGAATCTAAATAGTCATAATTTAATACAATGATTGAATTCCCTAAATTTTCGTGCCCGTGACCCTTGCATATTAGACAAAGTGGACGGTTCTCAGTATCTTGAGTATGTTTCTACTTGAATCTGCTCGGCTTCTGTTTGCCTTTATGGAGAAAGGATTTCATTTGGTGCCCAAACCCGTCGACCTCGCAAAGATGCTTGCCCCTCTCAGGGTAAAAAAACGCCGGTCTAAAGGTGAGCCGAGAGCAAGTGGAAGAAGAAACTCGTTAAGAAGCCTAAGTTGTCTGAGCGAGTCTAGGTGGAGTCGTCGGATTCAATCCAGGAGGCTCCAAATAAGAGTCTACCTAACATTGAAGTTCTAGGTCAGACAATGATTGTAAGTGTTCCCCACTGATTGGAGTACTAGAAACATGTGGAAATAACAGTCGGTCGAAGATAAGATATTTAATTCATTGTTGAATGTATGCAAGGCACTTGAGCCAAGGTGGAGCGAATCCTGAGTAGTAAATGCTTTCATCTCTGTTTTTTACTGATTTTTTTTCTTTTTGCTTATTAATTTTTGTTTCTTGTAGATGAGGATGCTCAGATCGGGGGTTTGCTCCTTGTTGGTGAGGGTCGGATCCAACTGTGGTGACGGCTTCTGAGTTCCAAGTGTTGGCAGACAACGAGGAGAAAGTGGTTAACCACCTAGCTAATCATGTGGAGATCAACAAGGAAGTAATTATGGGACTTCAAATGTCCCTGAAATCCTTACTTGATCAACTAGACAATATGGAGGTTGCTCTGGCTAGGTGAGAGGAGGATCTTTGTGCGGTGTTGATCCGACTGGAGGAGATATGAGGGGAAACAGCTGATATTCGTCGAGAAGTACTGGAACTTCGGGAAGATTCCTTCGTGCAGAGGGCGCATTATGAGGCCGACCGAGCAAATCAAATCAAGCTCGACAATCAAATGTTGTATAGGAGATTAGTTAGGAAGGGTCTAGTCCCGGCAAGTATCTTCCATCAGACTAGATCTGAGTGTAATTGCTTGATTATCGAAATAAAACATTTTATTTTTTTTATCTCGATCCCTATGTTGATGTGATGTTTTCTCTTGAAATTTTCATGAGATGTTTCATCTTACGTTGTGTCCATATAAATAGGGGTTGAGGTATTTATTTGCACGTTTGTCTTTTGCTAAGCTTTTGTCGTTGGGCTTTTTTTATTTCTTTCGGCTATTCCTTTCATTTGCTTATTTCCTCTAGTTTTTATGGTTTTGAAGCGTACCCCCCAAACCTTCAGTCTGGTAGCTGCAATCTAGCAATCGATTTTATCCCTGTCGAATGTAGCTTTTTGTAGATGAGGCTTCTCTTTGACTAAACCATCAGATTTAGGGCCACTCGTCCAAATGAGAGGGCCACCGATCGATTCAGAAACGATCTAGTCATTTACAAAGAACAACTATGATATGGATTGTAGTTGCCCTTGTGCCGGGAATTTAGGGCGATTTTCAAATGGTATGGTGTTATCCCGTCCAAATGAGAGGGCCACTGATCGATTCAGAAACGATCTAGTCATTTACAAAGAACAACTATGATATGGATTGTAGTTGCCCTTGTGCCGAGAATTTAGGGCGATTTTCAAATGGTATGGTGTTATCCCGGCACAGATCAAACCAAATTATATTATGGCGATCATGACTTATGTAGTATTTAGCAAACGGAAAGGAATCTTGTGGTCGACCAAACAATTCATCCACATGTTTTCCTTCCATATAGGGTGTGTATGTTGTATTAATATAAAACAAAAGTACAAAAGAGAGCTATAAAAGCTACACAAAAAATGGAGTGTGGCTGGCCTCAGCCTCAACCACACTCAAAAATCGAAGTCACAAGACTGAGCCTCCAAAACAAAAGACCTATCCAAAACAAGTCAAGCACAAAAATGGGTTGCTTTGTTGCATTCTCTATGGAAAAGGAAAAAAAAATCTGTCTGAAATCAGTAAGAAAAGCAAGATTTGTGTCACAATCAGGTTGTAGCTGCCCCACTTTACCATACATGTCATCACAAAGACGGTTGATGACAATTGTATTATCACCTTCTATAATGATACTTTTAGTTTCAAGCATCCACTCCTGCATAATAGATCGCAAGAAAAGAATGGCAGCATACTCCACCTGCGAGCTATCCCGGGCGGTTTTCAAATGGTATGGTGTTATCCCGACACAGATCAAACAAAATTATATTATAGCGATAATGACTTGTGTAGTATTTAGCGGACATAGAGGAATCTTGTGGTCGACCAAACTATTCATCCACATGTTTTTCTTCCATGAAGGGTGTGTATGTTGCATTAATATAAAACAAAAGTACAAAAGAGAGCTGTAAAAGCTACACAAAATATGGAGTTTCGCTGTCCTCAGCCTCGACCACACTAAAAAATCGAAGTCACAAGTGTGAGCCTCCAAAACAAAAGACCTATCCAAAGCAAGTCAAGCACAAAAATGGTTTGCTTTGTTACATTCTCTATGGACAAGAAAATAAGAATTGTCTGAAATCAGTAAGAAAAGCAAGATTTGTGACATGGTCAGGTTGCAGCTGCCCGACTTTACCATGCATGCCGTCACAAAGACGGTTGATGACAATTGTATTATCACCTTCTATAACAATACTTTTAGTTTCCAACATCCACTACTGCATTATAGAAGGAAGGTCAGTCGAGGCTTGCGACGACATAATCAGCACTGTAGGTCAGAAATTTCTTTTCTCCAGCTTTGCAACTACGGTGATGATCTAGCAAATTTCAACTGGTTAATTAACCATCATAGAAAGGAAACCCTCGAATTAAACTAAGCTCTTTTAGATACGGGTCAGCGAGAATCGGGGAGCCATCTGGTCGTGAGTCTTGGCCAACCTTCATGTTTCACAGCTTTAGAAGCTTAAGATGCATTCAAATTTCATACTTTTTACTAGGTCTACTTGTAATATCCACAAACGAAAGTGGTAGATTGCATACCATGGTAAACCTTGAAATCAACTTCTCTTGTTTTCACTTCTATGATTGTGTCATTCAGGTATTATTAGCAATTGTCATCATTTCAACATCTAACCATCAAAATCTTAAAGCCTTAAAAAAATTCACCTCGTCTCACCATGCAATCATCTTGAAGACAATAAATTGCAAACAATCACATTAAACATGGCAGATATTTTTATTAGAAATAAGCGCAAGAGAGAAGCTATTTAACAAAAAGGAGCTACAAGGTGTGGCCCTAAAAAATTATAGCTTTGATGCAATCACCACCACACTCTACAATCAAGTTTTTACTTAATTTATTCCTTCTTAAAATCGATGTACTATTTCCTTTTCATTCAATCAAAAAGCAAGTATTTTTCTAAAAAAAGAAAAATTCTTCTTTCTTTGTTGTTTTTCTAACGGATTGGCCAGTTGTTGTGGGTCGTTGGTTGTAGCAACCAGCCACCTCCACCCCTATCTTTGGTCATCAGCCATCATCTATCATCACTATCCACCGTCACCTCTCACCATCGCTAACTACTCGGAGGTGCCACCTCCGTCAGCCGCCATCATATTTCAAATGTTTCTTTTATTTTCCAAACAATCAATAACAACAACAACAACAACAATAACAATAACAACAAGCCTTTATGCCACTGAGTTAGGTCGGCTAAATGAATATTTTTTCTCCATTGCGTCCTATTTAGTGTCATATTTTCATTTAATTTTAATAAATTAAGATCATTTTTTATACAATATCCCGAGTCTTTCTAGATTTATTTATATCTTTCTTAACATAAGTTAAATCTAAAACATTTACTCTCCTAACTGGATCATCAGATAGTCGACATTAATGTGACCAAACCATCTAAAAGACGAATCTCTCTAATTTTTTCTAAATCATGGATATATTGATTTCACATTTTGTCTCTAAGTGTAAAGCCACTCATCCACCTAAGCACTCTCATCTCGTCAATACTTAACTTAGATTTATGTTTCTCTTTTAAAGGCCAACATTCTGCGCCATAGAGCATTGCAAGTCTCACCACCATCATATAAAACTTTCCTTTCAGTCTAAACGGTACTTTTCCATCACACAAGGGGCCATAAGCATTCCTCCAATTCAACCAACCAACTTGAATTCTACTAATAGCATCCCCATCGATATCACCATAACTTTGAACAATAGACCCTAGATATCTAAAGCGTTCACACATTTTAATAATTTGATCACTCATAGTTACAACTCTGTAACTAGAACTACTGCTACGGAAATTACATTCCATGTATTTAGTTTTAGTTCTACTCAAACGAAGGCCTTTAGACTCAAGGTAGACCTCCATAATTCAAGTTTTTCCTAAGCTCTTTCTTTAGTCTTATCCATAAGAAGGATATCATCAGTGAAAAAAATAGACCAAGGTACATTCTCCTGTAAATGTCCAGTAAGAGCATCCATAACTAAAGAAAAGGATATGAGCTTAAAGCTGATCTCTGATGTAATCCAACTGAAATAGGAAAATGTTTAGTAAATCCTCCTCCTATTTGAACACAAGTAACAGTTCTAGCATATATATCTTTAATGTCTTGAATAAAAGTCATAGCAACATCTTTCTTTTCGAGAACTCTCCAAAGGATAACTCTTGGAACCTTATCATAAGCTTTTGCTAAATAAAAAAAANTGGTTATTTGCTTGAATTAGGGATTGCATCTTACTGTTTTATGCATGTTTGGGGGCTCGGTTTTGGCTTCCTCTGGCACTCCTTGGTTTGAAATATATGCTATGAGAAAATCTATTTAATTTAAAAAATGTTGTGGCTTGGTCTGAGGGCTTGGTTTTGGCTCGGTTTGGAACCTTGGTTTTGGCTTGAAATGGCTAGAACTACATGTTTATATATATATGTATAAAGATCTGAATTTAAAAATTGTTGATGTTGGTTTTGGTTTTATTGAGCTCGGCTTTGACTTTGTTTCTTTTTGGGAGCTCGGTTTTGGCTTTAGTTTTTGTCAAGCTCAGTTTGGGGGTNAGTCACCATAGCTATCCCATGCACACATTCCACGCCGATGTCATTATTAAGCCAAGCCAAGATGAGCACATTACCTTAAAATGCCAAGCTGCAAGGCAAGCAGTTTGACTTGTTTGAAAAGAAGAGAGATAATAGTTCAAATGTGAAAAATGGAATAATTTTTCATTAGTAAAATTTGCAAAAACAGAAAAAGAAACAAGGATGTGCCTAGAAAGTGGGACTAGAAAGAAGAGCCTAAAGAGGCAAATGGCTCTAATGCATGCTATGATCCCCCTATTTATAGAAGATAAAGTGATAAGATATGTAAAATAACATATATTACCCCTATTTTAGACACTTTTCGTATGGACATTGGCCGGCCTTCGCTCAGGAAAATCGGTCGGCTTTATGTCTGGACACCGGTCGGCCTATGCTCTGGGAAACCGGTCGGTAATGAGTATGGCAGTTGGTCGGCCTAAAGAGCGTCTGGTCGGCTAGCCTGATTGTTTTTCTTTGGTGATCTCTAGAGATCTTGGGGGGGAGCTGTTGAGAGAGCCTCACGTGATTCTTGGGGGTGTTAGACCTTTGACCGGTTGTTGGCGTAGATGCCGTCTTTTGATGGCCTGGTTAGCCCTTTGGCCGTCAAGCCTTCAATCAATCGATAGTCCTTTGATCGATCGTCAGTCATTTGGTTGAACTAATGGATTTTGATTGGTCGGATTGGCCATCAGATTGCCTGGAATGGCCTTCAGTCGCCTGGAATGGCCTTTAATTAGTCGGATTCATGAGACTGTGGTCGTCAAGCCTTCAATAAATCGATAGTCTTTTGATCGATCGTCAGTCATTTGGTTGAACTAGTGGATTTTGATTGGTCGGATCGGCCATCAGATCGCCTGGAATGGCCTTCAGTCGCCTGGAATGGCCTTTAATTGGTCGGATTCATGAGACTGTAGTTTTTTGTCAGTGATATGGACAGTCAAATTGTCTCAAGGTTAATGCAAATTATTTTTTGGTGTACATATAAAGTTCTCATTTTTCTTGCTCCTTGATGGCGACAGCTGCGCTAAGAAAGGGAAAATTTTTAATGCAATAAATCGAATCTAAATAGTCATAATTTAATGCAATGATTGAATTCCCTAGATTTTCATGCCCATGACCCTTGCATATTAGACAAAGTGGACGGTTCTCAGTATCTTGAGTCTGTTTCTACTTGAATCTGCTCGGCTTCTGTTTGCCCTTATGGAGAAAGGATTTCATTTGGTTCCCAAACCCGTCGACCTCGCAAAGATGCTTGCCTCTCTCAGGGTAAAAAAACGTCGGTCTAAAGGTGAGCCGAGAGCAAGTGGAAGAAGAAACTCGTTAAGAAGCCTAAGTTGTCTGAGCGAGTCTAGGTGGAGTCGTTGGATTCGATCCAGGAGGCTCCAAAGAAGAGTCTACCTAACATTGAAGTTCTAAGTCAGACAATGGTTGTAAGTGTTCCTCACTGATTGGAGTACTAGAAACATGTGGAAATAACCAGTCGGTCGAAGAGAAGATATTTAATTCATTGTTGAATGCACTTGAGCCAAGGTGGAGCGAATCCTGAGTAGTAAATGCTTTCATCTCTGTTTTTTACTGATTTTTTTTCTTTTTGCTTATTAATTTTTGTTTCTTGTAGATGAGGATGCTCAGATCGGGGGTTTGCTCCTTGTTGGTGAGGGTCGGATCCAACTGTGGTGACGGCTTCTGAGTTCTAAGTGTTGGCCGACAGCGAGGACAACGTGGTTAACCACCTAGCTAATCATGTGGAGATCAACGAGGAAGTAATTAAGGGACTTCGAATGTCCCTGAAATCCTTATTTGATCGCCTAGACAATATGGAGGTTGCTCTGGCTAGGTGAGAGGAGGATCTCTGCGCGGTGTTGGTCCGACTGGAGATGTGAGGGAAAACAGCTGATATTCGTCGAGAAGTACTTGAGCTTCGGGAAGATTCCTTCGTGCAGAGGGCGCATTATGAGGCCAACCGAGCAAATCAAATCAAGCTCGACAATCAAATGTTGTATAGGAGATTAGTTAAGAAGGGTCTAGTCTCGGCCGAGGCAGCCGATGACTAGTTTGTAAAGTATCTTCCATCAGACTAGGTTTGAGTGTAATTACTTGATTATCGAAATAAAACATTTTACTTTTTTATCTCGATCTCTATGTTGACGTGATGTTTTCTCTCGAAATTTTCACGAGATGTTTCATCTTACGTTTTGTCCATATAAATAGGGGTTGAGGTATTTATTTGCACGCTTGTCTTTTGCTAAGCTTTTATCGCTCGGCTTTTTTTATTTCTTTCGGCTATTCCTTTCATTTGCTTATTTCCTCTAGTTTTTATGGTTTTGAAGCGTACCTCCCAAACCTTCAGTCTGGTAGCTGCGATCGAGCAGTCGATTTTATCCCTGTCGGATGTAGCTTTTTGTAGATGAGGCTATTGTCTTTGACTCAACCATCAGATTTAGGGCCACTGATCGATTCAGAAACGATCTGGTCATTTACAGAGAACAATTATGATATAAATTGTGGTTGCCCTTGTGCCGAGAATTTAGGGTGATTTTCAAATGGTATGGTGTTATCCCGGCACAGATCAAACCAAATTATATTATGGCGATAATGACTTATGTAGTATTTAGCGGACGGAGAGGAATCTTGTGGTCGACCAAACAATTCATCCACATGTTTTCCTTCCATATAAGGTGTGTATGTTGTATTAATATAAAGCAAAAGTACAAAAGAGAGCTAAAAAAGCTATACAAAAAATGGAGTGTGGCTGACCTCAGCCTCAACCACACTCAAAAATCGAAGTCACGAGAGTGAGCCTCCAAAACAAGTCAAGCACAAAAATGGGTTGCTTTGTTACATTCTCTATGGAAAAGGAGAAAAAAATTTGTCTGAAATCAGTAAGAAAAGCAAAATTTGTGTCACGGTCAGGTTGTAGCTGCCCCACTTTACCATACATGCCATCACAAAAGACGGTTGATGACAATTGTATTATCACCTTCTATAATGATACTTTTAGTTTCAAGCATCCACTCCTGCATAATAGATCGCAAGAAAAGAATGGCAGCATACTCCACCTGCGAGCTATCCCGGGCGGTTTTCAAATGGTATGGTGTTATCCCGGCACAGATCAAACAAAATTATATTATGGCGATAATGACTTTTTTAGTATTTAGCGGACATAGAGGAATCTTGTGGTCGACCAAACTATTCATACACATGTTTTTATTCCATGAAGGGTGTGTATGTTACATTAATACAAAAGTACAAAGAGAGCTATAAAAGCTACACAAAATATGGAGTTCCGCTGTCCTCAGCCTCAACCACACCAAAAAATCGAAGTCACAAGTGTGAGCCTCCAAAACAAAAGACCTATCCAAAGCAAGTCAAGCACAAAAATGGTTTGCTTTGTTACATTCTCTATGGACAAGAAAATAAGAATTGTCTGAAATCAGTAAGAGAAGCAAGAATTGTGCCATGGTCAGGTTGTAGCTGCCCGACTTTACCATACATGCCGTCACAAAGACGGTTGATGACAATTGAATTATCACCTTCTATAACGATACTTTTAGTTTCCAACATCCACTACTGCATTATAGAAGGACGGTCGGTCGAGGCTCGCGACGACATAATCAGCACTGTAGGTCAGAAATTTCTTTTCTCTAGCTTTGCAACTACGCTGATGATCTAGCAAATTTCAACTGGTTAATTAACCATCATAGAAAGGAAACCCTCGACTTAAATTAATATTTATCTGATGGGTGCAGCTCTTTTAGATACGGGTCAGCGAGAATCGAGGAGCCATCTAGTCGCGAGCCTTGGCCAACCTTCATGTTTCACAGCTTTAGAAGCTTAAGATGCATTCAAATTTCATACTTTTTACTAGGTCTACTTGTAATATCCACAAACGAAAGTGGTAGATTGCATACCATGGTAAACCTTGAAATCAACTTCTCTTGTTTTCACTTCTATGATTGTGTCCTCCAGGTATTATTAGCAATTGTCATCATTTCAACATCTAACCATCAAAATCTTAAAGCCTTCAAAAAATTCACCTCGTCTCACCATGCAATCATGTTGATGACAATAAATTGCAAACAATCACATTAAACATGGCAGTTATTTCTATTAGAAATAAGCGCAAGAGATAAGATATTTAACAAAAAGGGGCTACAAGGTGTGGCCCTAAAAAACTATAGCTTTGATGCAATCACCACCACACTCTACAATCATGTTTTTACTTAATTTATTCCTTCTTAAAATCGATGTACTATTTCCTTTTTATTCAATCAAAAAGCAAGTATTTTTCTAAAAAAAGAAAAATTCTTCTTTCTTTGTTGTTTTTCTAAAGGATTGGCCAGTAGTTGTTGGTCGTTGGTTGAAGCAACCAGCCACCTCCATCTCTAGTCATCAGCCATCATCTCTGGTCATCAGCCACCTCCACCTCCTTCTCTGGTCATCAACCATCATCTATCATCACTATCCACCGTCACCTCTCACCATCACTAACTACTCGGAGGTGCCACCTTCGTCAGCCGCCATCATATTTCAAATGTTTGTTTTATTTTCCAAACAATTAATAACAACAACAACAACAACAATAACAATAACAACAAACCTTTATGCCACTGAGTTAGGTCGGCTAAATGAATATTTTTTCTCCATTGCGTCCTATTTAGTGTCATATTTTCATTTAATTTTAATAAATTAAGATCATTTTTATGCAATATCCCGAGTCTTTCTAGATTTATTTATATCTTTCTTAACATAAGTCAAATCTAAAACATATACTCTCCTAACTGGATCCTCAGATAGTCGACATTAATGTGACCAAACCATCTAAAAGACGAATCTCTCTAATTTTTTCTGCCACTAGAGCTACACCAACCCTATCATGGATATATTGATTTCACATTTTGTCTCTAAGTGTAAAGCCACTCATCCACCTAAGCACTCTCATCTCGTCAATACTTAACTTAGATTCATGTTTCTCTTTTAAAGGCCAACATTCTGCGCCATAGAGCATTGCAAGTCTCACCACCATCATGTAAAACATTCCTTTCAGTCTAAACGGTACTTTTCCATCACACAAGGGGCCCTAAGCATTCCTCCAATTCAACCAACCAACTTGAATTCTACTAATAGCATCCCCATTGATATCACCATAATTTTGAACAATAGACCCTAGATATCTAAAGCGTTCACACATTTTAATAATTTGATCACTCATAGTTACAACTCTGTAACTAGAACTACTGCTACTAAAATTACATTCCATGTATTTAGTTTTAGTTCTACTCAAACGAAGGCCTTTAGACTCCAAAGTAGACCTCCATAATTCATGTTTTTCCTAAGCTCTTTCTTTAGTCTTATCCATAAGAAGGATATCATCAGTGAAAAGCATAGACCAAGGTACATTCTCCTGTAAATGTCCAGTAAGAGCATCCATAACTAAAGAAAAGGATATGAGCTTAAAGCTGATCGTAATCCAACTAAAATAGGAAAATATTTAGTAAATCCTCCTCCTATTTGAACACAAGTAACAGTTCTAGCATATATATCTTTAATGTTTTGAATAAAAGTCATATCAACATCTTTCTTTTCGAGAACTCTCCAAAGGATATCTCTTGGAACCTTATCGTAAGCTTTTGCTAAATAAAAAAATNGAACCCTAGGAAAAATATAAAATGGATTTAAGTACTTTAAAATATTATTTTATGTATTTAACTCATTAAAATGAAAGAAAAATAAAATAATTAAAATATAAATAAAAAAATCACAAAATTAGACCCACATTGTAAGTAATAATTATTTTAACCCACTGTAAAAATTTGGAACTTGTTTGAAATGTATTTACCACCAAATTTGATTTTTTTAAAGGAAAATGGCATTTTTGCATTAAAATAATTGTAATAATTAAAATTTAATTAAGAAAATAAAAAAAAAGGTTTTTGGAGTCCCTTGTGATCATGGAAACTTAAGAAAAATAAAATTGAAGTTAAAATAAATATTTAATTTTTAAGGTATATTTCAAATTTTAAATAATTAAAAATAATTAAAAAATGATAAAAATCACTAAAATAGAAAAATGCCCCCAAAATGTTAAAATTGGTTCCCTGGTCACTTGGGAGCTATTAAAATATTTTAACTAATTTTCTCAGTGAAGTTATAAATCTTTAAAGGCTTAAAAATGAATTTACCGTAATTTTGCACTAAAATAATTACACAATGAAAAATAACCACTTGGCATAATCTATGCAGTCAAGGGTCATCGAAGGCCAGTAATACCCAAGCCTTTTAATCTTGGCTTTCATTTTGGGGCCCGACTGATGGGACCCACATAAACCATCATGGATTTTAACTAAGATTTTCTAAATTTCATCTTTCCCAACGCATCATAGCCACATTTGGTCAAATGAGCGTCCTTAAAGGATACCATTTAGGAGGGTAAATGACAATGCTCTCCTTTGTATCTGAGTAGCGAGAGAGCGGTCATCCGGAAGTATGCCCTTCGTTAGATACGATGTGTTGGCCTGACGCCAATCATCGAGTGTCACGTCAGAAGCGGATAGGACTACACCTTCACTTCCTATAGGGGTCAAATCTGAAGGTTCAAGAGAAATTGGTGACAGGACCCTTCTATCTTGAATTACAACTGTCACGGGATCGCCAGTGGGATTCGACAGTTCCTTAGCAAGCTTAGCCAGAGCATCGGTCTTGTTGTTCAGGGAACCAGAGATCCTAACTAAGGTGACATCGGGGATGTGCTCTAGTAATGTCATAACTCTCTTTTGATCGCTTAAGAGGTCCGACTTAAGGACTTTGTAGGTTCCTAGCACTTGGCACATAATGAGCTATGAATCCCCGTAAACTTTGATCCTCCTTATGTTCATTTGGACGGTTAATTCCAATCCAAAGATTAAGGCCTCGTGTTCCGCCTCATTATTCGTGGTGGTTCTGTTAAGCTATAAGAATAGCGAAGGATGACCCGCTAAGGAGAAATAAAAATAAGGCTGATATCGGCCGTCACCCTCGAAAGGGACCCTGATGGGTCTTCTTTTAAAGAAGATGCTCCATCAAAATAGAGTTCCCACTCAGGGGAGTCAACGGATAGCATATGCTCATCCGGAAAGTCATCATTTAGTGGTGAGTCCGCTGGGATGGGATGTGCCGCTAGGAAATCAGCCAGAGCCTGCCCTTTGATGGCTCGTTGAGGGATATACAATATATCAAATTGAGATAAGAGCATATCCCATATTGTCAATCGCCCGGCTAGAGTGGGGTTAGTCATTAGGTACTTCAAGGGGTTTACCCTTGAGATCAAATCAATATGGTGCGAGAGCATATAATGTCTCAACTTCTGTACCAAGAATATCAGCGCCAAATAGTGTTTTTCAATCGTCGGGTATTTCATTTCGGTCGGGATAAGGCTCCGACTAAGGTAATATAGGGCACCCTCTTTCCCTTCTTCGTTAACATAGGCCAACAAAGCTCCCACAGACTCGTCAAGAGCGGCAATGTAAAGTATGAGGGGCTTCCCTAAGACAGGAGCAACCAACACTGGTGGATTAAGTAAGTAGTGTTTGATATCATCAAAAGCGTCCTGACATGCTCTATCCCAGTGGAAATGGGCATCTTTCTTTACCAAAGCAGAGAAAGGAAGGCAACGCTCAGAGAGATTTGAAATGAACCTCCTTATGAACACAAGCCTTCCTTGTAGGGAGTGTAGTTGCGTTAAGCTTGTAGGAGGTTCCATTTCTATGATAGATTTGATTTTACTATGGTCAATCTCTATACCTCTGTGTCGGACTATGAAGCCCAAAAACTTCCCGGAAGAGATGTTGAAAGCGCATTTTAATGGGTTCATTTTAAATTGAACTTCCTAAGGCATTCAAAGACAGCCCTCAGATCCATAAGATGATCTTCCTCGGATCGACTCTTAACCACTACATCATCAATATAGCATTTGACCTCGTGATGTAGGAAGTCTTTGAAAATATGAGTCATGGCACGCTGATAGGTCGCCCCAACATTTTTAAGACTGAAGGGCATGACTTTATAACAAAATATGCTAATGGGCGTACAGAACGCCGTATGCTATTCTTCTTGCGGAGCCATCCGGATTTGGTTATATCCAGATTGGCCATCCATGAAGGAGAACATTGCATGTGTCGAAACGACGTCTACCATCAACTCCGGGATTGGTAGGGGGAAGTCATCCTTCGGGCAAGCCTTATTCAAATCCCAAAAGTCAATGTAGACTAGTATCTGCCCATTCTTCTTTCGAACAGGTATGGTGTTCGCAAGCCAAGTAGGGTAAGAAACTTTCCTAATGAACCGGCTTTAATGAGCTTTTTGGTTTCTTCAATAACCTTTAAATCAAACTCAAGTTGCATGCTCCGAGGTGTTTGTTTCACCGGAGTGAAACTCAGATCAATAGAGAGATTGTGGACTACAACCTCCAGGGCTAAACCGGGCATCTCAGAATAGCTCTAAGCAAGGCAGTCCCGAAACTCTTTAAGTATCAGTCATGCCTAAGTTGACTTCGACCAACTCGTCTATGGTCGAAGAGACGTCATCCTCCAGCTCAGGAGGGACCTCCTTGATTTCAACCTCCTCATCATTAGAGGTTGCACCTTTGTTATCATAAGGCGAGGAGATCATCTTGCATGAGGCTCTGGGGCTTTTAGCATTGCCCCGCCTCTTAACATATCTCAACCCAGCTATATCTCTTGGGAGTCTATCCTGCCACATAGCCTTACATAATTTGGCTTGACGAATGGGCCATCTTTCAAGCAGTAACCCATCATCCAACAAATTATAAATGAGAGGTGAACAATAATACGAAAGAGGTATATCCTCTAATTTTTCATTATCATCACATAGAGGTGTCACATCAGAGTTGGTTACATGAGAATCAACTTTGTAAAACAAAATGCCCTTCTCCTTAGCCCCAGGCCTATGGGTACATAAAAAATATTAAGATCTTCAATTGTGGCAGAACATTTGGTTGTCAGATCTCTGAAGTAGCCTTATGGAACTGGGTTGATAGTCAGCACTTCATCCGACAATGTTAACTTGGTCAGGCGAGGGACCATCGTCACAAATGGCGACCAAAGAATCTCTTCATCGGAACTGTCTAGAGTGGCACCTGTGAATATCCAGGCTCATCCATCTGGAAGGCTTCTTCTGCGTCATAATCCGTGTCAGAATCAACACATATTGTGATTCTAGAGGTCGGCAGAGTGGGGAGCCTTCAAATGGACCTCGTCGTAAGCGGGTGCGGGACCTTTCCTCTCGTTATGTCGTCTCCATACCTTTGATTAGGCGAGGGCTAGAAAGATGAGGGTCGTGCAAACGCCCCCAGAACTAGAAGAAGGTAATGATGTTTTGTTATCAGGAACATAATATTCAACATCGTCATATACACCGACTTCGTTTGTAGAGAAGGGTTAGACATCCTCCAGAATGGAAAACTCTTCTCCTCCACACATGTATTTGATGCACTGATGGAGGGTCGAAGGTACCATCGCATGTTCGTGAATCCAGGGTCATCCAAGCAAGGCCCTAAAGGACGTATTCCCATCAATGACGGGAAATTTGGCTTCTCTTTTGAAGCCACCAAATTGGAGAGGAAGAGTTATGGAACCCAGGGTCTTCTGCCCCTTTTCATTGAAGCCATTCAACATGATTTTATCAGAGCACAACCGCCGCGTGCCCAACGAGAGCAACTCAAGAGTGTGTACGTGAATAATATTAACAGAACCACCTGGGTTGACTAATATACGGTTTAAAGCTGTCGTATACTATCGCCGTTATATACAAAGGGCGATTATGGTCTGCAGTGCCCAATAATAAATCTTCCTCAGAAAAGGTAGTGGTGGCTATCTCTTGTGGAAGATCTACCTCCTTCATTCTCTCTTCAGTGTAGTAAGCATGAAAGACTTCAGGCTCTAAAAGAGCTCTCACTAAAGTCTCCCTCAATTCAAAGGACAGAAGGAGTATCGTAGATGCTTAATGATGCTAGCAACCTTTCCAGGTGCGCTAATACGTTGTAATCCACCTTGCTGGTAAGGTTTTTAGTCTTCTTGCCCTGGGCAGGAACTTCAGGGGGGTCATCTACCTCCTGGGTGACGATCTCCTTATCTCGTTTGAGTGAGGCGGGGTTAACCACCCTTGATGGAAGGAGTTTACCTCTTTGCAAGCGAATTTCCTCGATATCCTCGTCAGGGGACTCAGGAAGGTCACTCTCAACGGGACATGCCAAGGGAGCAGGCTCTATGGAAGAGACAAGTGGGATAAACGTCTGACCTACATCTTTGGACGAATCACTCAAGTCATCACAGATGCGGTAAGTGCCATCAAAGGAGGGCAACAATGGATATTGCTCATCTTCTTCGCTAAAAACATTTGCGTCGGAACCATGAGAGCTAACCATAAACATAGAGAAATACTCAGAAACTACTTTCTTTGTTGCTTTATCAGTAGTACAAAATGCTTCAGAGGGAACAGGCTCCTGCTCTGAGCTCATATCAGCAGCAAAAAGAAAAGGGAGTACATCAATAACATAAATTGTAGTAGGAGTAGTAGCAAGAGTAGCTGGAATGACCATAATGACTTTGACTGATCCTCGTGCGGAAGGCTTCTCCAGGTACGACTCTGAGATTTCTATCTCTCCTTCCTAATAGCGGGCTTCAAGCCAATTTTTGAGGACATAGCAATCCTCAAGTACATGCCTAAGTGCCTATGATAGAGACAGTAATCAGGCTCCTGAACCTTGTCTGCTTCTTCTGGTTTCTTTGGACTGGGAAGTTGCATCCCTTGTTTGAGGAGATTTTTGAAGATCCTTTTGAGGCAATCCATTTTGAAAGAATATGATCGAGATTTTGTTTTATCTGAGGTCTAACCCTTCCACTTTTGAGAAGAGGGGCGAGTCTGCTCAGTGGACAGAACGAGCTTTTTTAGCCTATCATCAACTGTCATCAAAGCTAAACTCTCCTCCGTCCTTCTTAAAGGGAGGGCTGAAAAAGGCCTTTTGCCTTTAGCTCTATCATCTGATTTTAAAACCAAGGATTTTGCATTATTTTGCAGGTTAGCTACCCTTTTTATCATGACTTCAGAGGTTTTTATGGGATGATCTTGAGCAAAATAGAGATTGGGCCATTAATTTTACCCATAAAAAGCGCGACAACATGCTGCTCCTGAAGCAGTGGCTCGCACTTTATACTCAAGTTGTGCCACCGGATAATGAAATCGATTAAGGGCTCATGGTTATCCTGACACGCTAAAATTAAATCATTTAAGATGACTCGATCATGTGCACCAGCAAAGTGTTTCACGAATGCATCTTCTAGCTAGGAGAATTTTTGAAGGTGTCGTTTGGTAAATCAGCATACCATTCAAAAGCAAATCCACCCAAGCTAGTAACAAATAGGCGAAGGAGTAGAGCCTCATTACTCCGAACGTTGCAACACAACACAAGAAACTGGGCAATGTGTTGGAGAGGATTCCCTACCCCATCAAAAAGCTTGAAAAGTGGAGAGACGAATCCTGAATGATATGGTATATACTCGTATGCCTCTGAGTAGGGTCTTCCTTGACGTACTGGGGCCTCTCCCTGCTGAGCTGCCAAGGCAACTTTTACTTTTGCATCTATTAATAACTATAGATGTGAGTCAGACTGTGCTTGCTCATTTTGAGCAAACTCAGAAGAGGTAACACGAACAGGTCTTGTTGGTTCAGGCGGTGCGACGGGCGTCACTAAACGTGTCTTTACATGTGTCGGAGGAGAGGCTACATCGGTCCCGGCCCGGTCAGCCTGTAACGCAACAATCTATGCAGTGAGGATCACTATCTGACCCTGTGGAAGGGCGATAATTTCTTCAGGAGTGGGGCCCCCTTGATCAATCACATGGGCGTTTTGAACCTCCACAGGCTCATGACGGTCAGCCTCCTCGAGGTCATGTGATGGATCGTCGATAGAGGATCTTTGACCTCAAGTGGTCACTACAAAAACATGATGTTTTGTCATCTCAAAGTCATGAAGCTCTTCTTTGAGGAGATCATCCTCTTCAAGGAGGTTGTCAGAAATGTCAGAGAACCCACTAGACAAGTTTTCCTCAGGATCGAACTCGGGCCCACCCTCGGGGTTATCTCGAGGTAACTCTAAGCTGCCATCAACTGGATGCGAGACTTGTCCCGAAACTGAGACATTAGCCCTAGTAATAGGCTGTGAAGCTGCAAAAGGTACAACAGTGGAGTTCTTTAGGACCCACCTCCTCTCGGGCGGGCGATAGCCCTTTCTCAAATACGAATGCAAGGAGTTTCGGCGGAGGCGTGACCCGGCTCTCGCTTTGCTACCAAAAATAGTAGAAGTAGGATACTGACTCAAAACAGGAGAACAGTAAGAAAACAAACTCTTATATTTATTATCGTTAATAGAAGGAGGTACAGTAAGAGCCGCGGCACCACTATAGAAGTGGTGGTGAAAGGAACAGAACCAAACTCTGGAATAGCCCCTTCAAACTCCACATTCGAAGCCTCTCGGGACTCCTAAATGGTCCTGACAGTCTGTACTATGGAGCGCAGGTATCCCGGACTCGTAGCAGACCGACAAGCAGACCCTGATCTCCTGCTATAAGGAAGTCGTGGGCGTGAAGCGGTGGAGAGTTGTTCCATGACTCGTTCAAACGTCTCAGAAACCTGATCCACGAGCTTCTCCCTAGTGACTGGACCCTAACCTATCATAGAGGTGACTGCTCGGCGACCTCCTTTGTCAGAAAATTTGTAACAGCATAATCAAAATGGACAACATATTGCAAATAACTTGTATCGCAAGGCAGGGAACGCCACCTGACAATTCTAACGGGAATGTAGTCTGCACAACCAGAAAGAACAATAAACAAATTCTCACCCAGGGGAATCAAGGAATCTACTAGGGCTGGAGCTGGAACAGTCAGAAGGACCTATTGTTGGATCTGTAACAACCTGTTTCTAGTCCTCCGGGCCCTCCTACCCAACTTCGGAGCGGGAGCAGCCTCAGAGGGACTCGGGGCAATAGGCGCCAAACCCGCAATAGGGACAACAGTAGTGACAGCAGTGTCACATGAAGACTCACCTGCTGAAGGCAGAGACAATTGTGAAAAAACGGTGGAACGACCCTATAGCCTAGAGAAGACCGAAGGGCGCTGCAACGCCTCACCATCGGGCGCTAGCCTCTTCTTCGCAGAAGAGGCAGACTCGACGTAAGCTACCGCAGTCGAAATAACTCAACATGTACGACTTCGCTTTCGAGGGGGAGGGCACAGATCGGACGCCTCAGCTGGCATAGGATTACCTATGGTAATCCGAACAGGGTGCTCGAAAGAACCAAAGGTAATAGTGCCTTCGGGAGCATTGAAAACACTCGGGGAGAAAGAGACAGTGTTTCCTCCGGCAGTAGCAATCGTAACCATCTTTTTGCTCGTCATGCCTTTTAAGCAGAAAGAGATAACAATTACAAAAATAGAAAGGTCAAAGAAAATAAACAATCAAAACAAATTACAATGACATCGATGCATGCAAAAATGCAGCGACCGACCTGTCGAGGGTAGAAAATGGAGGTTCAGCTGCAAAGCTGGAAACACTCCCAACAAAAGGACTTATACCCCATCTGGGTCGGGGAACCTTCTAACATCCTATGCGCACTAGACAACCACCTATAAAGGGTATGTTGGACCAGTCAGATTGAAGAAGCACGGGGCCTCCTCCTCGGGACAAGCAAATATGAATGTAGTTATCTAGAGCAGTCTTTAAACACTGTGAATGCTCTATTAGTATATGCAAGAAAGTAAATGTTGCAATTTTTTAAATCCTAAATATTTTAATCCTAAATTTTAATTATCTTGAATATTTTATTTATGATTTTTTTTAGTAGAAAAATTAGGAATTTAAATCCTAATGAGCCTATGTTGCATTGTGAGATCCCAGATACACAAAAAAAAACAATATAAAACGCTATAACATGCAAAGACACGCGAGAAGAGAAAGAAAAATAAAACACCCCAAAAGAATATATAAACAGACCAAATACCGCTGGACCGGCAACAGGATCCAGTGAAAGCAGTAAAAGGGGCCGGACTCCTAATATATATGCCCAGTCCTAAGTCTATACAATAATGTAAAATTCAGACTTAAGGTACGGGACACGAGCTGCTACTCTTGGCCCTTGTCACATAGTTTGACGCATCATCTGCCTCGAAACACATGCCCGTACCTTATTTCCGATACAGACTCTCCTAGGACTCTATCAAATACATTTGGAAAATAAAGACTCGACCTGCGGAAAATAAGTGTTAGCAGGCACACCATGCATCACAAAATAACAAGCCGTGCCTTATAATTGGGGGAGCTAAAGAGCACCTGCAAACATATGATTAGAAATCATTACATGCTCCCCCATAATAGCCCTGTGTGAGTGTGTATAAGTAGGCATGGAACCTGCAGAAGATCACCCTAACATACTATCACATACAAGAGAGCATGCAAACACACCAAAAAAACAGGAAGGTGACACTTGGCTAGCACAAAACAATGCATCACACAACGATAGCCAGAGGTGTCGAAAAATACTACCAAGCACCCTAAGTCCTAGCCTAGCACATCATCTAACAAAAAGTGCGTCAACCTAATATCTGAGTGTGAGGTGAGTATGGGTATGGTATGACTTTGATGGGGTTGTTTGACCGACCCCATCCTAAGGATCCAATAGATCTAAAAGGTGTCGTGAAAGAGGTTGGCACAAGTTAGTTCCATTTGATTCTTAGCACAGTCATACTCATGTCAATCCCGATGACTTAACTTGTATTGCTCCTCTGCATCGACCCGACGAGCAATGTTTGTTAATGCATCGCGACCAACACAGGAGTCGCTCTCCTAACGGGTCTGGCTCACTATCCATATGAACATGCAAATGCAAATGAACAATCAAAGTATATAAGGGATGAGTGTACCATGGGGGCAGGGACTCAAACAGAGGTGAGCATACCATAGTGGCAGCAACCAAAGGGGTATACCGAAGCGACAGCGACCCGAAGAGGTGGGCGTGCATGGTGGCAGCGACCCGATGAAGGTAGCATGTTGTGGTGGTAGCGGCTCTGAGAGGTGTGCCAATAGGGAAGTGACCTGTAAAGGGTAGGTGTGCCATGACGACAAAGGCCCGAAGAGAATGTGCAACCTAAGTATATGACCAAAATCATGCAAACAGACAAATGCAAAGCAGGATGCAGTGATGCTACCATACATATGCACTACAATATGTACAAAAATATAAACACACATGCAAGCTAGTATGATGGTGCAAATAGTCGGTCAACCAGATCAAGGCATCTGGTCTAGCTAAAAGTGTAATGCCAGCCGGTTCGGGAGAGCCAACTGAAGTGAAGTGAAAAACTTGTCGGGCCGGGACGACCGGTCGAGGTGAAGTGAAATGCTCGCCGGGTTTGGGCAGTCGGTCAGAGTGAAGTGAAATGCTCGCCGGGCCGGGGCGGTTGGTCTGAGCGAAGTGAGAAGCTCGCCAGGCTGGGGCGGCCAGTCGAGGTGAGGTGAAATGCTCGTCGGGCCCAGGCGACCGGTCGAGGTGAGGTGAAATACTTGTCGGACCGGGGCGGCCTATCGAGGTGAAGTGAGAAACTCGCTGGGTCAGGGCGGCTGATCGAGGTAAAGTGAAGTGCTTGTCGGGCCGGGGCGGCCAGTCGAGGTGAAGTGAAATGCTCGTGAAATGCAAAATGCAACATGTTAATGTTCACATGCAATAGGGAGCCATCCACGTGCTAACGATCTCACCGGGGAAGCTAGGGTCAACATATAGAAAAATGACGATTGCCACCTTTGCTTTGGCGAGACCGGTGGGGAACTTCTCTTCGAATCTCCAAGGGGGAAGTTCTCTGCCTTGTCGTGAAATGAACTAGCGAAAACGCTTTTCCAGATTTCACGACACCTCTGCATTTTACAAAATGAGCTAACAACTCACATTTTATCATTTTGCAAAGGCCTATTCTTTGATCTTTCTAACAAGACCGAAGCAAAACAAAGTAAAGGGGAGCAAAAGAGGCTCCAACCCTTATGATTTTTGTGCTAAGATTAACAATCAAACAGGATGCACTCGGCTATCGTAGGGGACTTAGTTGCGTAAGGAGAATCCTATCCTAAAGGCTTCCTTTAGAAAAACAAGCGATCCATCACACAGATGCGTCGTTGCAGTGGCACTTGCCGACGCACGCACCCCGTGCGGGCGATCGAACCCGCACACCTAACACCACTACAACCTAAGGCTAGCTAGGAAGTAAAGTGTGAAGGGGAGTTATATCGTCGCAGAGTTTGCACGAAGCCCAATGAAGTCTGGGAACTCTTTTGCACGCGGTCCAAGACTCCTGCACCCCTCCGAACGACGACGAGATCCGTTGTTCAGCAATGTCAAGATGCTCTGGCGAGGTGTTTGGTCGCCGAAAAAACGAGACGATGAGGTGGCGGTGGTGGAATGCCGGCGACAAGCAACCGGAATGAGAAGAGTATGGAAGAAAACACAAAATCTCGAGTTGTGTACTGTAACAGGGGCAGTTCGCCACGAAATCGACGTCGACGAGGAGGTAGGTCGGCTATATATGTCCGACGAGGAGGGGGAACCAAATGGTGACCCGCCGGAAGGAGGAAAACTTCCCGGAAGTAGTGAGGGTGGACTTCAAAGGAAGGAGCTCGGACGTGGAGGGAGACCTCAACGAAGTTAGCTGCTCTGGAGACCGAGAAATGCGCCGGCGAAATGACCGAGGGGAAGGAGGGGAGCTCTCAACGTGCGGCTGGCTGAGAGAAGGAAAAGGAGGGCCGACCAACGAGCACACCGGCATGGAGGATCCCCGGAGGGTGGAGGCGAGCCGACGACGTAGTTCACCGGCGAGGAGCGATCGGCAAGGCTTCCGACGAAGAGAGAGGGTCACCCGAGCGGAGGCTACGTGAAGAGAAAAAAAAGCTTGCTTGGCTTTTTTCTTTCTTTTATTATTATTATTATTATTATTATTATTATTAAGATATATTATGTCAGATAATATAACATATATAACCATATAACATATTATCTTATATTATCATAACAGCTGGAGATGGAGGAGAGAATCCCTCTCCTTTTTTTCTTTTCGTATGAGAAAATGAATAATAATATTATATTATAATAACAGTTATTATATAATTATCATTTATATATTTATCATTCGTACACATCTTTGCGGCAAAGTAGATGTCCTTTTTGGCCAAAGCTGACATTCGAGAAGCATCTGCGCGGTCCGTTTTGTCATTTGGGGTCGTTCCTGACCACCTTTTTTGACTATCAAGCCAAAAATGATAATTTTCATATTTTTTAATTTGTCCGCGAAATTGTGATGTAACAAACGTCCGACTTAGGTGAGAACGACAATTCGGGCATGTTAACGCGGTCTATCTTGCAATTCGGGGTCGTTTGAGACCGCTCGGATCACCTTTCTAGCGATCAGGCTAAAAAACAATAATTCATGTATTTTAGACTTGCCCACAAAGTTGTAACTTGTTCTTTCTAAGTAAAATCGACGTCTTGGACGTGATCGCACAGTCCGTTTCGTCGTCCAGGGTCATCTGGACAACCTCGCTGATGATCAGGCCAATTCAAGCCAATTTCGCGCGTGACGCGACATAACATTTGTTGACCTGAACGGAATCGTCCGACATACCAAATGTTGACCAAACTTCGCCTAAGTGAAGGCCAAAGCCTAGCAAAATGACATCGACAAACATGTCCCTCAACACGCACCGCAAGGTCTCGGGTGGGTGTCTAACTACTGGATAGCTACGGACAGACCGTAAGCTATCTCGGATCGTGCAGGTGGACACCCTACAATCGTGACATAAAAAATTGATGCCAACACTCATCTTATATTATCTACACTTATTTATGTTTTCTTCAAGTGTCACATCCTTTTTTTATTTGATGTTTGAACCTGTCCTTTGTGATCTTCATGTTGAACTAGTGAAAAAAATCTTGTTAAGCTTGTTGGAGTATTTAATAAATGAAATCAAGAAGCCAAAATCACTCTATATAGCGACCTTAGCTATAACATAAGCAAAAGTAAAGTCATAATCTTGTAGACAAAAATTCTCGTGAACAACATAATTTGGGGCATTGAAGTATATTAATAAAAAAAAGTTATACAATAAAATAAATGTGTTTTTCCATTTTTTAAAGGTTTTTCACTTATCCTTAAAAGTTCAATGTAATCTTTCAGTAACAATTGAATATAATAATATATGCTAAGTAAATCTAAAATGACAAAAAAAGCATTGATTGATAGCAGTCATAGTCACGCTTAGGCCTCTTCACAGGCTCCATTAGCAAATGATTGTTAAATCTACTTGATTTTTTTCTTTTTTTCTTATTTTTCTTACAAACCAAGTCTTACTAATATAAATTAATACTCATTATATTATTTTTAATATTATTTTAAAATAATTTTATTAAATCTCTTAATTAATTTAAGAATTTAGTTAATCTAAAATTTTTCATTAAATAAACACTTAAACTTTTTTTATTAAATTTCTTAATTACTTTTAATTNATACCATTAAGTTTGCAAACTAGAAGGATAGTCCCCTCAAAAAGATCTGTAATATATTTTCTCCATGAGAGATAGACCCATTTTTTGTGTAGGAAAATTCAACTCCGCAAAGGTATCAACAGGCTTTTAACCTTGAAGGCCAATTTCCTCAAGAAAGATATGGAACCTATTTCCTCACACATGCACACACGCGCCCGCGCCCGCATAGATATATATATATATATATAGAGAGAGAGAGAGAGAGAGAGGCAAATTAAACTCAAATAAAATGTCAGGTGCCTTCGATTTTTTTTATTACTACTTATGAGGAAGATTTTGTCAACATAAATGTCCGGCATAAATGAACCTGGTGGAGAATGGTTGATGATGGAGTGCTCTAGAATGCTGCTTTCATAGTCAATATTGACAAGAATGTTGCATCATTTTTAAAACCAAGTCCTAGGGCTTTGTTTAAGCCTATATATAACATTTTTAAACATGCAAGTGGGTTTGTCCTTAATCAATATATTGAGATGATTGCTTTATCTAAATTTCCTTATTATGATTTTCATAAAGAAAGACATTGCTTATATCCATTATAGCATATATCATATTTGATTTTTTGTCGCATATAGAATGCAAACAATGTTAAGCCTAAAAGCTGAGGTGCCAATAATCTAATAAACTTAAGTGAACTCTTTGAAAATTAGTTGAGAATTGCACCAATCAATTGAGCCATCAAGATAAAATTTACCAATGAATAAATTGGCTTAACCCTAGAAGGTGAAGTAACTAATTCCCATGTATGGTGATTAAGTAGAGCACCATCTCAACGTTTATTGCTTGTTTCTATAGGAGATTCAACTTCCTTTCCTGATATGTATTAGGAATCTTACTAATGATAGGAATATTTTAAATAGAAATAAGGCAAAAATATGGAAGGAAATGGAACGATCAAACAAGATAGAGTCTACAAGATAACCAATACTTTGTTTTTTATCTTTCTATAGGTTAATTGACAAATGCATGCTCTAGGCTTGGTCAAATCTAAATGTGGATGGGAGTGCTATCGTGGATAACGATTGTGGTCATTATAGGTGACTCTTTAGAGAGGTGCAAATAGGCATAGAAGCTTCTAGAGGAAGAGGAATATGCTATGAAGGTATGTAAAAAAGGGTAAAAAAGAGTGGTCCCATGAAAAGTAATATCGATCAAAGTATATAAGCTTAGGTGAGGAGATTATAATATATATGTGGTTTTTGCTTGCTAGAATACTTGATAAATAAGTACCTAGTGATATGAGAAAACTATTGTTGAACTAAATGAATGAAGAAAATATACACAACTAAATGCTCTAATTGTAATTTGGAAAATAAATTAATCTGGGTAAAGAGTAAAGATGGTGAAAGATTGGTGATGATGATAGAGGGGATACAATTGGTAAGTTAACATGTTTTCAAGATTGCCTCTCCCATAATTAAAATTTATCAATGAATAAATTGGCTTAACCCTAGAAGGTGAAGTAACCAATTCGCATGTATGGTGATTAAGTAGAGCACCATCTCAACGTTTATAGCTTGTTTCTATAGGAGATTCAACTTCCTTTCCTGATATGTATTAGGAATCTTACTAATGAATGTTAAATAGAAATAAGGCAAAAATATGGAAGGAAATGGAGCGATCAAACATGATAGAGTCTACAAGATAACCAATACTTTGTTTTTTATTTTTCTATAGGTTAATTGACAAATGCATGCTCTAGGCTTAGTCAAATCTAAATGTGGATGGGAGTGCTATCGTGGATAATGATTGTGTTCATTATAGGTGACTCTTTAGAGAGGTGCAAATAGGCATAGGAGCTTCTAGAGGAAGGTATGTAAAAAAGGGTAAAAAAGAGTGGTCCTATGAAAGGTAATATCAATCAAAGTATATAAGCTTTAGGTGAGGAGATTATAATATGTATGTGGTTTTTGCTTGCTAGAATAGTTGATAAATAAGTACCTAATGATATGAGAAAACTATTGTTGAACTAAATGGATGAACAAAATATACACAACTAAATGCTCTAATTGTAATTTGGAAAACAAATTAATCTGGGTAAAGAGTAAAGATGGTGAAAGATTAGTGATGATGATTGAGGGGATACAATTGGTAAGTAAACATGTTTTCAAGATTGCCTCTCCCATAATTGATGAGTGACGTTCATATAAAATTTTTTTTTTCACAAATCAAGTTATATGAAATTTTTGCTTTCAAGAACAACATTATGTTGAAATGCTTGTAGTCAATAAACTTGATGAGTAATGACAATTTCAAAAAAAAAAAAAAAGTGAAATTGAGACTATAAATTTTATGGCATTACAAGTGCGTCAAGTGTTAGTTTAAATGGATTTTTTTACAAAAATTTCTAAAAAACTGTAATGTATTGAAAGTTTGTGATCTTGAGCAAGTTGATTCCTAAATAATAAAAGAATCTTAAATGAGTAACTGACAAGGTAGGACCTAATGTGTTTGAATGTGGTGACATAAAAGGAAGATAGAACTTGCGGTAGGAATAACACATGATGGAGTTTTCCCAATTCATAGTTAGAATAGGTATTCTCAGAGAGAGATAAGGATAAATATATCAAAAGTCTATTAAGAGGTAGATGATTCAACAACAATGCCATTAATACGAAGTAATACTATAAGAGAGAACAAACATGATGTTATTTTCATGCAGTAGATTTTTCCAGCTTCAACATCACCATCAGTCATTTTATTCATATTGATATCCTATAAAGCACAATAAATGGGGCTGAATAAGTTTATAAGGATATGTGAGACATAAAATATCTAGGAGAGAAAAATATGTGTAAGAATGTACAATATTCTTTCTAGAAATAGGAGACGGAAACTATCAATGATAATGCTAAGAAATGGAGAAGTCTTGTGAAGAAATAAAGTAGTTACGATTACTTTTAATATGGGAATAAACAGTTGAATCTAAAACACTGGACATATCAGTAAAGAGAGTTGTATTGTATCTAAAGAAAAGTGATTAGTTTTCAGATTAGAATAAGCACTTGAATCTAAATTTCTGGACATATTAGTAAAGCGAGTTGGAGTGAATCTAAAGAAAAAGATGAAATTAGATATTGAGAGATGTTTGTTAAAGTAGTCGATGAGAATATTCTTGGGAGATAGGGAGAGATTCAAAGGAGGAAGTAATTGAAGTAGGTTGCAGAATAATGAAGGGATAATGGAACTTTTTCTAGCAACATTCTGGATAATGTTTAGAGGGCGGAAAGAAAAGCTACTGCAGGTGTCATTGTGGCAATCTACACTCTAGCTACCACATCTATAGTTCTCGTGACCCCTTTCAGTGTTGGCTGTGAATGAAAATTTTTTTGGAGGTGGAGGTTATAAATTTGAAATTTAATAATGTAAAAAAACTTGGATAGAGCAATCCTAATGTTAGGGACCTTTGACTTTGTTATTAATTGAGATTGCTTACTTTGTTGAGAGGGCGTTGATAAAATTGTTTCATATCAAATTCTTTTTTTCTTTTCTTCTATCATATGGTTGAATCAATAGCAAAATGGCATATTGAAGTATTTTTTTTTCCTTTAGTGTGTTATATTATTATTGTATCTGAATATTGTTATATTGAAGAGAAAATATTCTCAAATAGAGTGCAACCTCTTCAAATATTACTTTGTTGAAATTTTGGGAAATTAAGACACCCGCATCTTCTTCACAAAATGTGGAAACATGGCAATGTAGGCAATAAAATGTTCAAGATTGTTGAATGATAGATAACAACAGTGTAGTCGGGCACCTACCACAGTGCAACTTCGGGGGTCTTATGGCATTCTGGTGAAGTATTAAAAAGAAGCTTGACATGAGAACTGTTGACCTCGCTTTCGGTCGAGGTGCAGTTTTCCCCTCCTTAGTTGCCTAGGATCTAGCCGTAGGACCTTTCTGTCGACTACTCCTAGAAAACTAGTGAATGAGCCATCCCCGTTAGCAATTTTGAACTTTTCTTCGCTCGACTTGACGTTCCATATTTTGACCGCTATTGCTTAGCAGGTAAGACTACTCTGAAGGAACTCAGGGAGATTCCTATAAGACTGTTGACCTTAGGATTGGCTGTACTCGTTGGTTTGGCGCCGCCGTCCTCTGCACCGTCCTGTTTGATTGAAATCATATCGAAATTTTGATAGAATTCAGTCTGTGACGCGTTTTTGACCCGATCGATGACGAGGTTGCCCNGCATAATATCATTAAAAAAATTACATAAAGAAAGAGCCAAATAAAGATGAAAACATCGAGACATTGAGAATAGCAAAATTGAAAGAACACGACAAGAAAAAGAGAGGTAAACAGACAAATAACTAAATCAGATGCATATCAGAAAAGTCATCAACAACTAGTTTTCAAAACATAAAAAATAAAAAATAGGTCACTGTTGACCTCGCTTTCGATCGAGGTATAGTTTTCCTCTCCTTAGTAGCCTAGGATCTAGCCGTATGACCTTTCTGTCGACTACTCCTAGAAAACTAGTGAAGGAGCTCTCCCTGTTAGCAATTCTGAACTTTTCTTCGCTCGACTTGACGTTCTATGTGGTAGTCTTGACCACTATTGCTTAGCAGATAAGTCTACTCCGAAGGAACTCAGAGAGCATTCCTATAGGACTGCCGGCCTTAGGATTGACTTTACTCGTTGATTTGGAGCCGCTGCGCTCTTCGTCGTCCTCTTTAATCGAATACAAGCTGAAATTTTAATAGGATACGGACCGCGATGCGTTTTTAACCCGATCGACGACGAGGTTGCCTGGACGACTCCGGATGACGAAACGGACTGCGCTGATGCGTCCGGAACATCGATTTTGCCTAGGGGGGACGTTCGTTTCATTATGACGGCGCGTCTTGGGAAAAATACATATTTAAGTGTTAATTATAATAATAAATAATATTTTATTATTATTATTATTATTACTATTATTATTATTATTATTATTATTATTATTATTAACTTATATTAAAATCCTTAACCTAAATTCATCTCCCTCCCCGCCTCATTCCCTCGAACCCGTGGGCCTGCCTTAGCCCTAGGATGGCTGGTTCGGTCGCCCGACCCGCTCCTTCGTGTCGTTGGGGGGTTTCGTTCCTGCGTTCGCCTCTCGCACGCTAGACAAGTCTCGCAGACGCCCATCCCTCATATCCTATCTTCTGCGTTATGAGTTCAATCTTCTCTGTCGCGGATCGCATCCTCTGCGAGGATCTAATCCTCTGCCTCTCTCGATCCCTCTGTCGTATCTTCTTAATCATTCTTCTTCTCCTTTATTAGAGCTTGGTTTTTGTAGCCCTAGGGGTAAGGCCGAAAATCTCTAAGGGAGGAAACTTTGTCATTTTCTTTCCTCACTTCTTTAATTTTTTGGTGCTTGAATTAGTTTCCTCTTGCTGTTGGAGGAGGAATTGAAGTTGGGGAGTTCCTTTAAAGTTCCTGTGTTACTTCCTTTTGCTTCAAGGAGGTACATTTTCCCATTTTGTGCCTTGCCCTGCTTTCGATTTTGCTCTATGCCGAGTCTCTGTTAGCTTGGTGAAATGGATAATGTGGCATGTTAGCTTAGTGTTGCACTTATATTTTTGAAAGACATGTTACTCTAGTNACATCGATTTTGCCTAGGGGGACGTTCGTTTCATTGCGACGACGCGTCTTGGGAAAAATACATAAATAAATGTTAATTATAATAATAAATAATATTTTATTATTATTATTATTATAATTAATAATTTATGATAAAAATCCTTAACCTAATTTTATTTTCCCCTCCCGTTTCTTTCTCTCGTGCTCGTGGACCTCTGCCCTAGTCGCGGTTCACTCGGTTTCGCCTGACCCACTCCGTGCCGTTAGAGTCTCGCTTCTTCGCTCGTTCCTGTCGCACACGAGACAATCTCGCCGACGACCCATCCCCTTATCATTGCTGATGATCCTATCCTCTGTTCTCGACTCTTCTTGCCGCAAAGCGTGGCCTCTGCGAGGATCTTATCCTTTGCGCTCGATCCCTCTGCCGTATCTTCTTAATCATTCTTCTAATTCTTTATTAAAAGCTCAGTTTTATAGCCCTGGGGGTATGCCAAAAATCTCTAAGGGAAGGGAAAACTCTGTCATTTTTCTTTCTCACTTACTTCTTTGACTTTCTGTGTTTGTGTTGGCTTTCTCTTACTGTTAGAGGAAGTATTGAAGTTGAGAAGCGCTTTTAAAAGTTCCTGTGTTACTTTCTTTTTGCTTCGAGGAGGTACTTTTTTCCCCTTTTGCGTCTTGCCTCTTTTCGGTTTTGCTCTCTGCCGAGTCTTTGTTAGCTTGGTGCAATGGATAATGTGGCATGTTAGCTTAGTGTTGCACTTATATTTTGGAAAGGCATGTTACTCCAGTATCTAGAGATGGAACTATGAGCATTTTCTAGGGATTGGACTTGATTAATTGCTTAAAATGGTGGAAATATAGCATGATATAAGTACTTCTCTTTTCTCTACTTGCTTGAGATGAAATTATGACAAATTTCTATTACTGTGACGTGGCTTTGAGACGATGCTAGCTCCTCTTTTCTCTTTTTGTTCAAAAGCAAGTTGGAATAATTGAAAATGTAGCTTTGAGCTGATGTTGGCTCCTCTTGCAAGCATGTTGGGATATGTATTGTGAGGCTTTT
The DNA here is from genome assembly GCA_002079205.1 of Phalaenopsis hybrid cultivar. Taxonomy (NCBI): domain Eukaryota; kingdom Viridiplantae; phylum Streptophyta; class Magnoliopsida; order Asparagales; family Orchidaceae; genus Phalaenopsis; species Phalaenopsis hybrid cultivar. The sequence continues at coordinate 227,633 of JXCR01146618.1, read as the reverse complement.
CATCTATTCTTATTTAGCATGAGATATTGGACAATTTATTTGTCCTTTCATTGATGTTTGGGAGCTCGACTTTGGTTTCTTATGGCTCTTCCTTGCTTGAAATACATGTTGTAGGAGGATTTATTTATTTCGACAAGTCTTGTAACTTGTTTTGGTGGTTGGATTTAGCACCTCACGAGGCATCACTTTGTTTAAACTTCTATTGGAAGTTGTTTCATATTTGGAATATTTAAGTTGGGGGCCTAAACATACTCTCTATATTGTTGCTCTTGTTTAAGACATATGTTGGCTCTATATCTTGATGTTTCAAAAGGCATGTGAACTACTCTTTGGTTCTAAATGGGTCGGTTTCACCTTGAAGTAACTGGAATTTTAATTTCTGTTAAAGCTTGAGTTTCTATCTATGCTTGGGCCCTGTTTAGCCTTGAATGGCTCGGTTTCTGACCTCCATTGGGGCTCGATCTTACCTGCTCTAGCTCTTGACTCTTGCCTGATTATGAGGCTTATTTTTGTTTGATTTGGGATGTGGCTTTATTCTTTTTGCCTATGCTTGTTTTTGGTTTACTTAAAAATTATTGGGTTTCGATTTGCTATCATATACTGCATTTGATGAGCCTTTAAAGCTTTGATTTGATCTCTTTAGGGGCTCGGTTTTCACCTTGGAAGGGTTGGAGGCTGGGTTTTGGATTGAGATCTTGTCTTGAGTATGTGAGCTTTACTTGTTAACCTTGAGGGATTTATTCTGGCTTGATTTGGGAACTCGGTTTGCTTGTTTTAGCTCCTACCTGAGAGCTTGTTGTGGTGTTTATTGCTGTCCCTGTTCCATAGCTATGGGAAGGTTCGGTTTTACTCTGGTTGGGAGCTCGGTTTTGCCTTGTCCTGCCCCTACCCGAGAAGTGGCTTGGGTTTTGATTTTTGTTGGCCTTAGCTCCTACCCGAGAGCCTAATTTGGCGTACTGTGTTGTCCTTATTCGAGAATTGTTAGTTGGTTTTGATGGATTAGTTTGGAAGTTTATAAGGCTGCAGTTTTGATATTTGTTTGGTTCCTAGTCGTGGGTTTGTGATGTGGTTGAGTTAGTCTCCCCCTTTGGTCTTACCCGTGGTTGACTAAAGCTCACCATTGAGATTTGCTCTTCTTGCAGTCCTTACCCCGAGAGACCTACAGGAAGTTGTTTGGTGTGATTTAGTTCTTGTTGGGCTTGAACTACTTGGATGATTGTAGGTGAATTGAAATTATGATTATATTTTGCACTCTTTTATGTATATCAAAGATCCTTATATAGCTAGTTTGGTTGCCTTAGCCGTGAGCCTTACTTGTTCCTTGGGTTGCCTTTGGTCGCGGGCCTTAGCAGTTGTTCCTTGCTGCCGTGAGCCTTAGTTGTTGCCTCCCTTGTGGGTTGCTTTGGCCGAGAGCCTTAGCTGTTGTTCATCTATTTGTTGAAGCACTGTCGTGAGCTTCTATGTGGTTTTAGCCGGAAGATTTCATGTTTATTTGATACGAGGAGATTTTCATTAAGTCTGGAATTGAATAGCTTTAATGTTGACATGATTTTTGGAAGTATAAGTGGCTAACGTCCCAGGGCTATATTCCTTTCATTTAAATTGTGAAGTTTAGGAGATTTTCAAATTTTATCTTGGGAGAATGTTTGGCTGAGACGAATTGATTTCATAAAAGATATCTTTGAGGTTTGGATACCGGCGTTAGGAGGTCATTTTGACTTGGGTTGATCCACTTATGAAAATGTGAGTAAATGAAAATGTGAGTAAATGATACTCTTTCAGATTGATTCAAGGATCTTCGGGTTTTTTTTTTCAGGTTTTTTCTTCACGAGTTTTGAGAGCTGATTCATCATTCGTTCTTTTCGATGTTTTAGGTGAATCAGTCCCTTCTCTCTCTCACTTCATTTTTGTTCTTTTTTTTCCTTGCTTCTTGGTTCTGTTTTTGATGCTTATGTCTGATACATAAGTGTCCACGTATAACCTTTTGCTGTACGTGAAATCATCAAGCAAGGTCGCAAGTAAGTTGGTTTTGTTTTGGGACTTAGGGCGGTGATGATAAAGGCACACCAGAGATAGAGCAGAATGATATGTCATCCTACGACAGCGGGATCCGATTCAGAAACTCATCAGGATCCGATTCAGGAACCCGGTGAGCTGTAGGATGATAGCATCATTCACCGACACAAGACTAGCGGGAGCTGACCCGAACCTTCTTAGGTTGTTGGTAGCCTTATGCCCGACAGCGCGATCGACTCATGGACAACCACTTTTCAAAATTGATAAAAACAAATTTGATGAGAACAAATACACCTTTTTCTAAAATAAAAATTCATTTTTCGCTATAAACAAAACTGATACAGCCCACTCTTTGCATGTTTGAAACCTATGTGCATGCTGAAAGCATAAATTTTAAATACATTTTTAAACATCGGTTGTCCACCTATTGATCACTTGTTTAGGCTAAGGAGTACTCTCCTGAGTTAGGTTCGATAAGACACCTTTCTAGTTGAGTGACGGGCTTTATATATCCGGGTGATCGAGTAGCATTCGACGACCCTCGAGTACTAATATATAGTTGAGCCTATCCCTGACCCGAGTGCTTGTGGTCCCCCCCTTTTCGGACTTTTTCATATGTTTTCTTGGAATTTTTAGACAAAGCACTCGTGGTCTCTTTTCGGGATTTTTCCGTGTTTTCTACGATTTTCATCGATTTTAATCGATTTGTTGATTCGTCGATTTCCTCGCATTTCTCTTGTCGTGAGTCTTTTGACGATATTTCTCGAGATTTCTGGACGATGTTTCTTTAAAGCATTTCAGTCTGCTTCCTCAAATTTTGTTGCTTGTACCTGTTGCATCAATTACACCTAAGGAACAGTGGATCTCCCAGGTATACAGGTCTGTTTTATGTTTACAACATGTTATTCTCTTATAATCACTTCCCTGTTGTACATTTTTCTTTTCTTTACACCGCATGTTGTACTACATACTCTACTGTTTGTCTTGTGCTACATACTCTACTGTTATGCTATACACTGTACAAATTCAACATGTTATCTATAAAATATTTGAAGAACTACAACCATAGGACTGCTGGATTTGACATTATAACCTGACACCCTAAAAAACTTAAACTCGTCACGACAAGGAGCTTGGAACTAGCGCGGTGGGCAGCACGACCATCTTCAACAGCAGAACATGTCTTCCCCAGCTAAACCATTCCTTTTCTAGAAATTAAAATAACAATCCATAGGACTTCGAGGTTGTTCGCTTAGCGCAACATAAATCCTCAAACTTTTTGTTAGACATTTGTATAGCTCTGTTGTACGATCTAAGCCCTAACTCGTTTTAGGATTCTGAGGTTGTCGTCCGTCACGACCTAAATCCTCACTTCTTCCAAGTTATTTGTGTGATCGTTTCACACGAATGTAAGCTCTAAATAAATAAAATTGTTGGGATAAAACACTTGAATATTTCTCCTCGAAACTGAAGTCAAACCATAGGGTAGACTGGGAAGTCACTGAGGTTCTCTTTCGGATTTGTGGCATCCCCTAGTTCTTCCTCTTTTGGATTCTATAATAAATATTCCAAGTTTGAATCATTCCCCTTTTGCACACATGCTTGTCCGATATCGTTGAAAAGTCCTATCCTTTTGAAGTCCTTGAAGATAATTTTTTTTATTTTTATCGAGAGTATTCTTAAGTGACTTCAGTCATTTAAGATGTAATTAACTATAGGGGTTTGCCCTTATAAGAAGTTTTTTTCGAACCCAGCTTAATTTAATTTTTCATATTAAATAGGAGAATTTGTCGGCAAATAAAATTGTTTCGCAGACCAAACGAACGTCATGTATTTCTTAATTTATTTGATCGAGTCTCATTCTCAAATCTTGTGTTTATTCCTCGGGATAGATACAAGGTTTGAGGTAAAGCGCTCTTTCATTTAAACTATGAAAAATGTGGAGTCAGTTTGATTTTAAATTTAAATCTATATGTAAATTAAAACGTCATTCCGAAGCGGACGGCGGGATTTCGATTCCGGTGACCGAAAACTTCTTACGGGCAACACCCAACTCAACTTTTTATCGCCGACAAGAACTAATAAGGAAGCAAATGGCAACCATTATAGGTAATTTGATACCATTGAATTTAATGGTGACATCAGTATTAAGGAGGGTTTTGAGCTATTGAGATGAGGTTGAGAGACCATGAAATTGTGTGTGTGTGTGTGTGTGTGAGAGAGAGAGAGAGAGAGAGAGAGAGAGAGAGAGAGAGGATGAGAATGGTTTAGCAGTCATGCATCACGTTAGGGTGCATGGTGCAACTTGCGAGCTCACAATGGGACATGGGTGTTGCAGTGCAATTAGAGTTTAACATGCAGCGCCATGAGCAATCCTAGTGGATAGGGTAAATGGGGCTGATCAAAGAAGCATCAAGGTGATAATGCTTAGAAGGCCCTCTGACATCTCATTAAAGGTGAAATTTATTTTTTCACGCGCATTATTCACTACAGAACTTCCTTTTTATAATCGAAGGATGAGAATAATTTTCTAAGAAAAACCCACATGAACGTACACTGCTTATTAAATTTAGAGAACCTTTCTAAGTTTATATTTTCACAATGTTTTCCTGTCCTAACACATTGAATGAGATGCAAATAATAATAAGATAATATTGGAGAACACTAAAAACTCAATGCAGAAAATATACCCTACGGCACTGAGTACTATATAAAAAAAATCAAATCTGATTATTTGTGGGCTAGGGACCAAGGCAAAGTTATGGCGTCTAGTAGAAATATCGGGTGTGTGATTGAGGCATTGCTCATCTGATTTTATCAGGTAAAGTTGGTCACGAATTATGCTGTGTGTGATGTTTTGAGTATATATGAGCTATGTCAGTGTCCGACTTGCATAATGCGGGTTATTTTCTCCTGCTTTATAATCATGGTAGTTTAGGAGACTCCAAATACCATGCATTATGCATAAAATATTATCCATAGAATCATGACCGACTCAATTATACCATCAGGCATGCCAGCTCAATGCATAAGTTTGCTTGTTTGCATCCAGAGTATTGGGGGGACACTATAGTGACTTTTCCGGGATTCCTGTTTATTTAAATTTTTTTAATCTATGTGTCCTTTTGCTTTAGAATTCGTGTAGAACAATCTGGGTTCCTGACATAAATTATTTAAAGTCTTCTGCTCACCTGTGTATGTTTCTGCTCAAGGTTGGACTTGATAAACGTGACTTTATGCTTTAATTTACTCTTAGTTGATTTGTATGTAAGTTACACAACAGTTATAACTTGATAGTTCCAGAATACCTTGCGCAATCTTGAACCTGGAAAATTTCGTTTATTAGCTTTTGCGTTGTCATTATTTTAGCTACTAAGTTCTGGAGTGATTAATGAATTTGTAGACACAGTACCGCACTTATTAAAATCTATAATTTATATTTTTTTTAGTGCTGCTTTGTTCTTTCCTGATATCTGGTTGCCAGTATGAGTGCTTTTATGGCTTGCTTTCATTCTCCCCAAGTTATCTAACTAATCTCTTAATTGAGCAGGAAGGCTCTCACAACACCCACTTCTGCTTGCAGCAGGTTTGGTCATTTTGGTTATCTCTGAATCTCAAAATTCCTTCCATAATTTCAATACATTTAATTTGGTTGCCTACTTTTTAGTACCCCCATTTTACAGAGCCTTGATGCTGTTAAGAGAATTAGGCCGAAGCAGGCTTTGTTCATTGGGATGACACATAACTTTGATCACTACGAGGATAACAAGGCATTGGCAGAATGGTCTAACAGGTGGTAGTTATTTTTCTTTAAATGAAAGCAAGATTATTGTCTGAACTTCACTAAAACCAAATTATATGTTTTTAATAAATTTTTTGGTGCCTTGTTTTTTCATGTACCTGATGTATCGCAACTTTGATTTTTTACAAGAAAATCCATGAAACTTTTTATGCTGCAAATTCTCCTTTATATCCTTACGACCTGAGGCAACACACTTACCTAGCAAGTTTTCTTTCTCTTTGAAAGTACCAGCATTTTTTTCCTGTAAACCATAAATAAAAATAACACAACATTGCTTTGTGAAGAACAATAGAAAGTGATCCCAAATAGGCCTTATATCATAGGTTCTCTTATTTGTTGATTTCATTATGATTTTAAGGTTATGATTTCCTCGTATTTGTGTCTCCAGTCTTTAGATCTTATCATTTAATTTTGTGATTCATTATTTTAAAATTAAAATTTTTCCTTGTTTTCTCTAGCATTTGTATTTTTAAGAGCTTTGGTTTTACTTCATGTACTTCCTTACTACTAAATTTTATCGAAATATTATCTTCGAAAAACATATTTACTTTTTTTCCAAAAATGGTGCAAGTTCGAAGGAATATGCTGGTTGGATGTGTAAATGTAATGTTAAAGTATTTCAAATCACTAATTAGAGGTTGAAAGTTGCATTTTAGAATTTACAAACATATCCATCATCAAATGGTAACATCATGAGCTCAAGTTAGTCATGTGTCTCTCATTAGTGATAATAAACCTTTTATGTTGTCGTCTAATTATTTGCTAATAAGTTTTCTTTTAGATAATTTTTTTTTTAGCAGCCATGAAGATAAGTTTGCCTCCACTAACCAATTTGGAGTATTGGCCACTAGGAGGACGAGCTTAAGTATATAAGATATGTAGACTAAGTAAAATGCCAAAGACTCGTTGAGTAATTTAACTTAGTGAGTGTGTTGTTTAGAATTTAATATAAATTGATTGACTTCAATCAGCAATCGTTTTTTGGATGATGAACACAACTAAATTTGTTCATATTTTACCTATAAATATTCAAATAATGTTTAAGAACTTGCAAAAATTGTTTCATAATTTTTGGGAATTTAATCGGCTTGGTTTTCCATTTACTTGATTTATTCCTTATGTAAGATTAGGCGTAATTATTATTAAGTTGCTCATCATCTGATTCGTTGATCACAAGTTAACTAATTTTTAATCATAAATTTGCATTACATTTTATTAAATTTCTTAATCATGAATTTTTGTGTTAATTACAGAAATTAATTAATACAAATCAGCTTAATTTTAATATCTGGAATATTATTCAATTTTTTTTTATTTTAATAAATTAACTTGATTTTATATATTTCTTCAACTTATTTAAATTTAACCAATTGTATTAATTATGCCTGATTAAGTGCTAAATTCATAAGGATATTATGCTTAATGAATTTTATCTTAAATTTAATAATGAATTTTATCTTAAATTTAATTCCATCGAATTTATTGAGTTCCTTGCATACAGTTTCATAAATAATTTTGTACACTTTGTATCTTTATCCATTATGTTGCATTAAAATAAAACCTTACATTATTTACAGTGCATGCCATCTACAAAACTGCATAGGATTGCACCTATTCAGGCACACTAGTTGGCAGGCTTGTTCTGGCAAAGACCAAGGGCTTGTTCTTGCAATTAGAGGAAATCTTCAGTCATTGGAATCCTGTTTTATTAGAGCAAAAATATTAAGGCATAAGTCGTGCAACATGATTAATGAAAATAAAAACCACTGACAATGTTATATTTAATTATAATAGTTATAATCAGGGTATAAAATCAGTTTAAAGTTTATGGCAAAGATTTAAAGATACCGACAACCATCTTTAGGCAATGCAATTCATAGCAAGTTATGTGCAAAAAAGACAACCAATGCGTTCAGTTACCATGTTATTCATAGGCATGTATTTATTTATCATAATATCTTGTTTTGCATAGTCGGTCTAACATAATACACTCTAGATAAAACAAGGTTTTACACCCACCTAGTAAAGTTCAATGACCCCCAAGAGAGTCGTCACTTTATTAACATATTAACCTGCTTAGCCTCAAGTAAGACTATCCTAACAACATTCACATTCATTATCGCAGGTATATTTTATATATTATTTAATGGAAAAGTGCTATAAAAAGTTATTGTGTAAGCAGTTGTTAAAGCTTACTGCATACTATAGTTCTGATGTTAACATGAACAAAGATTTTTGTCATATCANTGCCTGTATTTTTGTTGCACCCACTTATCATAGTCAATAAGTTGATAATTGCAGCCTTTAAAAGCTACGTGGAGCTTATGCGTGTTTGCATATCCCTATAAAGGTACATTGGCTATGTTGAAATCCNTGCCTGTATTTTTGTTGCACCCACTTATCATAGTCAATAAGTTGATAATTGCAGCCTTTAAAAGCTACGTGGGGCTTATGCGTGTTTGCATATCCCTATAAAGGTACATTGGCTATGTTGAAATCTAAAAACCTCCCTCTTTTATAGCTCATGTCATTGCACTTATTGTTGATGTTGAGCTTTTCTATTATGGTGCCACATTTTTTATGTCTTACTGTCAATTGATATTTTAGTATGCTTGAAAATTGACTATAAAAATAGGTTTGTAGCCATGACATTTTGGGTCATGATTCTTTTTTTTTATTACGGTAACAATTTTGATGTTCTTGCAGAGTGATGACAAGAAAATGGGTATCAATGGCTACGACAACATCCATGATGTTTTTGTAGAAACTTTTGTTTCTTTGGATGATGGCATAGAATATCATGTTGGGGCATCCAAATGTTAAGTCATCAAAATAATACCATGATGAGCACAATTATGTGATAAGCTAACAACTTAATCATCTCAAACTAATCTGGGAAAACTCACAATTTTGATGATAGCCATTTGCGTGGGCTAATTTCTTCTAGAAGTTCATCATTTGTTCAACAGTACACATACTTCTAGTATGTGAAGGCTCCAATGTGCTAACATATTTCTAAGCTGATAGACGAAAGCAATTTTATGTTGCAAATACATCATCTTATAGAACATAATGCTATTAATGTCTTTTTATGAGTTAAAAAAATAATAATGAAGAGAAAAAAAAATAAAAAATGAGTTTGCATATTTACTGTACTAAGCATGAGGTTGGCATCAAACTACGAAGAAGTTTGCCGATGAGAATAGTTTTGATGCAATTTAAACAACACTGGTTTGACTGAAGACATGAGGAAAGATGTGAATGAAAGATGAGCATACCTCCAATAGAAATATGCTAAGGAAGATGGTAGGAAGCAATTTTGTAAACCCCAATTAGTGTGTAATTAATAAATCACTACTTGAGTTGGTATATGAATAATCTTATTAAATTCATGATCTATTTGAGTATGTTACATCATAAGTTACTTATAAAATTTTTGCCTAAATCATGCTTAAAATGGGCAATCGAACTACCCTCACTAGAGTTCATATTCTTAGAGTTATATTCAAAGAAAAAAAAAAAGAAGGAATTGTTATCTTTTAAGATTTAGGTGCAACATGTAGTGTAAATTTCATCTACGTGCTGCACAATAATTGTTATTAGAGTTTAGCTGAACTATGTTTATGGCATATTTTATGCTATAGTTTCAACTTTTCACAATTAATTATATGTTGTTAATATTGATATGGTAGAAATTTATCTTTCGAGTAATATTTAGATTTGCTTAGCCTATAAATATGTATGAAACCAAGTAGGAATTTGCCTTTGAAGATTGTGCAGGCACATGTTGAAATCTTTGCAATGGCCATTTCAATGGGAAAAAGCTTTGTTAGTTGAAAGCTAGATGTATACAAAAAGTTTCTTATTAACAAACTCCCTTGAATTCATTTTTTGCAATAATTTTAGTTGATATTAGTGTCAAAGACGGACCATACTTTTTTGTGCGGAAACAAAGTAATTCTTTTATTATTTCTACAATAAAAAATAAAAAAGTTAGAAGTTATTCAATCAGTTATACAATTTGTAAAAATCATAAATATATATATATATAGATTCAAGTATTATTAAATTAAGAAAATTTCAAATACACTGAATTATAAATATAAGTTAATTTAATATGTTATAAAATACAATGGTTTAATTTATGCAAAGACAAACACATTATTCAACTTACCATCATGAAGAATGGTACCATCTACTCGACTAATTAAAAAAATCTAAATTAAATTAAAAAATAAAAATGTTATTGTAGGGTGTCGAGAGTGGGAGAGAGAGGAAGAGGGAGAGGGAGCGGGAGAGGGAGAGAAATTCTTTGAGGGATGGGAGAATAGAGAAATATAAATGATTTGGCAGGAATAGGAGTTGTTGTGTCAGAGATATTAAGAGGATGTAATGAAGGATAATTATAGGAGGGTGTGAGATTTATTTGTAAGAAGAGGCACAAAATTAAGGGAAATGTGTTTTAGTTGTCCTGGGTAAGGCAATAAAAGAGGATGCAATTAATTAGAGGAGAGATTCAAGGACAATGTAGAGAGAAAAATGGATGACATTTTGGGAGAAGGCATTTAACTATGGGGAAAATAGGAGAAAGTTAATCGAAAGGATTGATTGGAGAGGATATTCTCTGAGATTAGAGAGAGAGAGAGAGAGAGAGAGAGAGAGAGAGAGATAAGCATGACGGTTATTATAGAGGTTTTTTATAGTATTTTCTTATTAGTGAAGAGTGCCTTGACAAGCTCTCACCGAAGTTTGTTCAATAGATTGCATAATTAAAGCACAAGCTCCTACATTTTGCTAGGTGCTTGCTTTTATTCTAAATAGAGCTTTTGGAAAAGTAAAGTTTTACTCTCTTGATTTGATGAACTGCACCTCATTTTGAAAAGGCATCTTCACTGTTATTTTATCAATACGTATTTATTAGAAGCATGGTTTCTCTTTTGCTGGTGAATGTAGAAATGGAATATGGGTACCATCAAGAGACTGATGATGTTCTTATTAATAATTAGTCCTGGAGCTGGTGTAAGGCATGCTATTTAAAGTACTTTTTTCATCCATTTGCTGTGTGGTATAGACTTGTAGTACTATAGGATAATGGGGCTATATAATCTTTAAATTTGATAAAGTGTGTTCTTATTCTGACAATGCTATGAATGCCTTTGGTTTGCAAATCAGGACCATATCAAATTGTTTTAAATTTGGCTTTGTGTTAGCTATAATTATCACTTTCATGAACTCGAAATAAAGATGACGTTAAATTAATTTATTAAGATGTTGGTAAATGATGTTTTCCTTGTTTGGTTAAGCAGGACTTCATTAGTTACTATGGTTTTTAGTAAACATGCAGTTGATGCAATGCTGCATTTGTGCAAAGATTTAATTTTCTTGAATGCTGCATTTAAATTTAATCTGATCAAGTTTCTTACCTACTTATGTTAGGAGCTCTGCTAATGGTTGATCAACGTAATAACTATGTTTGGAGTATTTTTTTTATAAATGGAAACTTCAACTTGAATCAAACATCAAAGGAGTTCTTATTTTCATTTTAGGATTTTTTTTTGTTAAGGATTTGAATTTTAAAGTATTTAAACTACAATGCGAAGTTAAATATTTATTTGAAATAATTTGTGGTGTTTAGTTGCTTATAATAGAAACTTAGTAGTTTAGTTTTCTTTTTTGTGTTCGGTTGTTTGGATTATTTTTTTTTTATTTAGCAAAAGCTTATGATAAGGTTCCAAGAGTTATCCTTTGGAGAGTTCTCGAAAAGAAAGATGTTGCTATGACTTTTATTCAAGACATTAAAGATATATATGCTAGAACTGTTACTTGTGTTCAAATAGGAGGAGGATTTACTAAACATTTTCCTATTTTAGTTGGATTACATCAGAGATCAGCTTTAAGCTCATATCCTTTTCTTTAGTTATGGATGCTCTTACTGGACATTTACAGGAGAATGTACCTTGGTCTATTTTTTTCACTGATGATATCCTTCTTATGGATAAGACTAAAGAAAGAGCTTAGGAAAAACTTGAATTATGGAGGTCTACCTTGAGTCTAAAGGCCTTCGTTTGAGTAGAACTAAAACTAAATACATGGAATGTAATTTCCGTAGCAGTAGTTCTAGTTACAGAGTTGTAACTATGAGTGATCAAATTATTAAAATGTGTGAACGCTTTAGATATCTAGGGTCTATTGTTCAAAGTTATGGTGATATCGATGGGGATGCTATTAGTAGAATTCAAGTTGGTTGGTTGAATTGGAGGAATGCTTATGGCCCCTTGTGTGATGGAAAAGTACCGTTTAGACTGAAAGGAAAGTTTTATATGATGGTGGTGAGACTTGCAATGCTCTATGGCGCAGAATGTTGGCCTTTAAAAGAGAAACATAAATCTAAGTTAAGTATTGACGAGATGAGAGTGCTTAGGTGGATGAGTGGCTTTACACTTAGAGACAAAATGTGAAATCAATATATCCATGATAGGGTTGGTGTAGCTCTAGTGGCAGAAAAAATTAGAGAGATTCGTCTTTTAGATGGTTTGGTCACATTAATGTCGACTATCTGAGGATCCAGTTAGGAGAGTATATGTTTTAGATTTGACTTATGTTAAGAAAGATATAAATAAATCTAGAAAGACTCGGGATATTGCATAAAAATGATCTTAATTTATTAAAATTAAATGAAAATATGACACTAAATAGGACGCAATGGAGAAAAAATATTCATTTAGCCGACCTAACTCAGTGGCATAAAAGCTTGTTGTTATTGTTATTGTTGTTGTTATTGATTGTTTGGAAAATAAAACAAACATTTGAAATATGATGGCGGCTGACGGAGGGGGCACTCCGAGTAGTTAGCAATGGTGAGAGGTTACAGTGGATAGTGATGATAAATGATGGCTGATGACCAAAGATAGGGGTGGAGGTGGCTGGTTGCTACAACCAACGACCCACAACTACTGCCAATCCGTTAGAAAAACAACAAAGAAAGAAGAATTTTTCTTTTTTTTAGAAAAATACTTGCTTTTTGATTGAATAAAAAGGAAATAGTACATCGATTTTAAGAAGGAATAAATTAAGTAAAAACATGATTGTAGAGTGTGGTGGTGATTGCATTAAAGCTATAATTTTTTAGGGCCACACCTTGTAGCCCCTTTTTGTTAAATATCTTCTCTCTTGCGCTTATTTCTAATAGAAATATCTGCCATGTTTAATGTGATTGTTTGCAATTTATTGTCTTCAAGATGATTGCATGGTGAGACGAGGTGAATTTTTTGAAGGCTTTAAGATTTTGATGGTTAGATGTTGAAATGATGACAATTGCTAATAATACCTGAAGGACACAATCATAGAAGTGAAAACAAGAGAAGTTGATTTCAAAGTTTACCATGGTATGCAATCTACCACTTTCGTTTGTCGGTTTTACAAGTAGACCTAGTAAAAAGTATGAAATTTGAATGCATCTTAAGCTTCTAAAGCTGTGAAACATGAAGGTTGGCCAAGACTCACGACCAGATGGCTCCCCGATTCTCGCTGACCCGTATCTAAAAGAGCTGCACCCATCAGATAAATATTAGTTTAAGTCGAGGGTTTCCTTTCTATGATGGTTAATTAACAAGTTGAAATTTGCTAGATCATCACCGTAGTTGCAAAGCTGGAGAAAAGAAATTTCTGACCTACAGTGCTGATTATGTCGTTGCAAGCCTCGAC
>JXCR01146618.1:171535-211317 GCA_002079205.1 Phalaenopsis hybrid cultivar | reverse complement strand
TAGGGTGTCCAGTTATAGTATCAAATCAAACGGCCCTATGGTTGTAGTCCTCTAAACATCCTAAAAAAATGTAAACATGTTTAAAGTTATAAGATGTAAAATGCGCGATGCAGGAACGAACAGTAGCATGCAAGTGGAACAGTAGTAGGCAGAAACAGGAGCAGTACAACATGCTATACATGAAAGACAGTAACAGGTAGAAACAGGACAAGTGTAACATGCTATACAGGGAGAACAATAGCAAGTAGAAACAGGAGTAATATGACATGCTTTACAGGAAGAACAGTAGCAAGTAGAAACAGAAAAATATGCTATACAGGAAGAACAACATCAGGTAGAAATAGGAAAATTAAGTGCTGTAAAATAAAAGCAAACATGTACGCCCGTGAGATCCGGTGTCCCTTAAGCATAGCAAACTTAAATGCATATCAAAAAACAAAGTCTGGAAGAAAACGTCATCTAGGAAATCCGAGGAAAAGCGGAAAAATTCGAGAGACTCGACGAAAAAGACTCAAGTAAAAGAAAATCCTCAAAACTCCTGGAGAAATCACGAAAGAAAAGAAGAGTAACACGNCGGGCATAGGACTGCCAACAACCTGAGGAGGTTCGAGCCGACTACCGCTAGACTTATGTCGGTGAAGGATACCATATCTTATTGTTCATCAAATGCCTGGATCTTGATGTTATAGGATAGGGTATCTTTCTGCTTTATCTTCGGTGTGCCTTTATCATCAACACCGTACGCCCAAAAACGATTACTTGCGACCTTGCTTGATGGTTTCACGTATAGCAAAAGGCTATACGTGGACACTTATGCATCGGACATAAGCATCGAAAATCGAACCAAGAAGCAAGGAAAAAAAAGAACAAAAATGGGGTGAGAGAGAGGAGACCCTGATCCATCTAAAACAAAGAAAAGGAGACTAGATCAGTTCTCAAAAGACTCCTATCGAAAAGACCTGGAAACGTAGGGCCCGAGGTCTTTCCTAACAAACATAAAATATCCATTCGCGTTGATTCTCCAAATCCCAAGGACGTAGGATTAATCAAATTGACCAAATATTCTTCCAAAATGAGATTTAAAATTTTCCAAAACTTCGAAGGAAAATGATCGCGGGGAAACCACTGTCAATATTTCCAAACTCATACTAAATCAAAATTCTTCCAACTCAATCCATAACTCCATGTATTAAGTAAGCATAGAAATCTTCCCATTAAACCATAGACATGCTCACGATCGGGGACCATCACAAAGAGATGAACAGCAGGTAGGACTCACGGCCAGGGTCAGCAGAAAAGAGGAAACAACCCNGTCCACCTGAAATGGATATCTCAACAATATGTTAAAGTAAAATGAACTAGCATGTTGTATTCACCCAATAGATTTAAAAGCTCAAAGGCTCGGCAGAGAGGAAAACCGAAAGGAAACAGGGCATCGAAGAAGGGGGGAAGAGAGGGGTACCTCAAGAATGCTAAAGTAAAGCCCTGCCACACCAGAGTTCACCCCAAAGAAGCGCTCTCACAGAAATTTCCTCTCTAACCTCCTCACAGCCGAAAAATTCTCGCTCTCCTTTTCTTGCCAACNAATAAAAAATAAAAAAGTTAGAAGTTATTCAATCAGTTATACAATTTGTAAAAATCATAAATATATATATATATAGATTCAAGTATTATTAAATTAAGAAAATTTCAAATACACTGAATTATAAATATAAGTTAATTTAATATGTTATAAAATACAATGGTTTAATTTATGCAAAGACAAACACATTATTCAACTTACCATCATGAAGAATGGTACCATCTACTCGACTAATTAAAAAAATCTAAATTAAATTAAAAAATAAAAATGTTATTGTAGGGTGTCGAGAGTGGGAGAGAGAGGAAGAGGGAGAGAAATTCTTTGAGGGATGGGAGAATGGAGAAATATAAATGATTTGACAGGAATAGGAGTTGTTGTGTCAGAGATATTAAGAGGATGTAATGAAGGTTAATTATAGGAGGGTGTGAGATTTATTTGTAAGAAGAGGCACAAAATTAAGGGAAATGTGTTTTAGTTGTCCTGGGTAAGGCAATAAAAGAGGATGCAATTAATTAGAGAGATTCAAGGACNATCTAAATTAAATTAAAAAATAAAAATGTTATTGTAGGGTGTCGAGAGTGGGAGAGAGAGGAAGAGGGAGAGGGAGCGGGAGAGGGAGAGAAATTCTTTGAGGGATGGGAGAATAGAGAAATATAAATGATTTGGCAGGAATAGGAGTTGTTGTGTCAGAGATATTAAGAGGATGTAATGAAGGATAATTATAGGAGGGTGTGAGATTTATTTGTAAGAAGAGGCACAAAATTAAGGGAAATGTGTTTTAGTTGTCCTGGGTAAGGCAATAAAAGAGGATGCAATTAATTAGAGGAGAGATTCAAGGACAGTGTAGAGAGAAAAAGGGATGACATTTTGGGAAAGGCATTTAACTATGGGGAAAATAGGAGAACGTTAATCGAAAGGATTGATTGGAGAGGATATTCTCCGAGATTTGAGTGAGAGAGAGAGAGAGAGAGAGAGAGAGAGAGATAAGCATGACGGTTATTATAGAGGTTTTTATAGTATTTTCTTATTAGTGCAGAGTGCCTTGACAAGCTCTCACCAAAGTTTGTTCAATAGATTGCATAATTAAAANATTCAAGGACTGTAGAGAGAAAAATGGATGACATTTTGGGAGAAGGCATTTAACTATGGGGAAAATAGGAGAAAGTTAATCGAAAGGATTGATTGGAGAGGATATTCTCCGAGATTAGAGAGAGAGAGAGAGAGAGAGAGAGATAAGCATGACGGTTATTATAGAGGTTTTTATAGTATTTTCTTATTAGTGATGAGTGCCTTGACAAGCTCTCACCGAAGTTTGTTCAATAGATTGCATAATTAAAGCGCAAGCTCCNAGAGAGAGAGAGAGAGAGAGAGAGAGAGAGAGAGATAAGCATGACGGTTATTATAGAGGTTTTTTATAGTATTTTCTTATTAGTGAAGAGTGCCTTGACAAGCTCTCACCGAAGTTTGTTCAATAGATTGCATAATTAAAGCANAGCACGTAGATGAAATTTACACTACATGTTGCACCTAAATCTTAAAAGATAACAATTCCTTCTTTTTTTTTTCTTTGAATATAACTCTAAGAATATGAACTCTAGGGAGGGTAGTTCGATTGCCCATTTTAAGCATGATTTAGGCAAAAATTTTATAAGTAACATATGATGTAAAATACTCAAATAGATCATGAATTTAATAAGATTATTCATATACCAACTGAAGTAGTGATTTATTAATTACACACTAATTGGGGTTTAGAAAATTGCTTCCTATCATCTTCCTTAGCATATTTCTATTGGAGGTATGCTCATCTTTCATTCACATCTTTCCTCATGTCTTCAGTCAAACCAGTGTTGTTTAAATTGCATCAAGACTAGTCTCATTGGCAAACTTCTTTGTAGTTTGATGCCAACCTCATGCTTAGTACAGTCAATATGCAAACTCATTTTTTATTTTTTTTCTCTTCATTATTATTTTTTTAACTCATAAAAAGGCATTAATAGCATCATGTTCTAAAAGATGTTGTATTTGCAACATAAAATTGCTTTCTTCTATCAGCTTAGAAATATGTTAGCACATTGGAGCCTTCACATACTAGAAGTATGTGTACTGTTGAACAAATGATGAACTTCTAGAAGAAATTAGCCAGCGCAAATGGCTATCATCAAAATTGTGAGTTTTCCCAGATTATTTTGAAATGATTAAGTTGTTAGCTTATCACATAATTGTGCTCATCATGGTATTATTTTGATGACTTAACATTTGGATGCCCCAACATGATATTCTATGTCATCATCCAAAGAAACAAAAGTTTCTACAAAAACATCATGGATGTTGTCGTAGCCATTGATACCCATTTTCTTGTCGCCGCTCTGCAAGAACATCAAAATTGTTACCATAATAAAAAAAGAATCATGACCCAAAATGTCATGGCTACAAACCTATTTTTAAAGTCAATTTTCAAGCGTACTAAAATATCAATTGACAGTAAGACATAAAAAATGTGGCACCATAATAGAAAAGCTCAACATCAACAATAAGTGCAATGACATGAGCTATAAAAGAGGGAGGTTTTTAGATTTCAACATAGCCAATGTACCTTTATAGGGATAAGCAAACAAGCATAAGCACCACGTAGCTTTTAAAGGCTGCAATTATCAACTTATTGACTATGATAAGTGGGTGCAACAAAAATACAGGCATGAAGTACAGCATAAAGAATATATAGTTATTGTCATGTACAACTTAGAAATATAGTTCAGAGAATAGTTGGAATCTGTTAAGGAAAAATTTTAGGACCCAATACTTATGCAACAATTCCCATTGCATGTATAGGGACATTGTAATTATTTTTGTGATCTTACATAACTTCATAGTACAATAACAGGACAACGATATATACTTCCAAGGCATGTCCGGGATTTGAGAGACATTGAGGTAGATAATTATGAACCTAANATATATATATATATATATATATATATATGAGTATTTTAATGATTTATAAATTAAGATGTTTTTTCTTTTATATATATATATGAATCGAACAGTTTTACATGTGTTTGCAAAAACTTTAGGTGCCAATATGATTAGGTCGGTATCGAGAGGGGAATAGAAGTTGTGGACGTCAAAAAAATCGCTGTTTCCGTATCCCTAACGTTATCGGAAACGGCATCCGCCCTAAATTCTAATCTCCCGGTTTGCCTTGCATTAGCTTAATCGGCAGTCCTCATGCCCTAGCTGCTCTTATACAACGCTGTGAACTTCGATCTTGTTAGCTACGCCAATCCTACTTCTCTGCATCCGATCCGCTATCTCGGCCGGGAAGAGTAATATAGCTGCAAAGAATTGAAGCTGCATCGCTGCTTTTTGTGTTTAACGCGACAACTTAACGTGGATCTGGTGGCAGTGGCTTATCGAAATCCGAGCTAGAAATGGTCGGAGGTGGTGTCAGGAGGGACGATGCGGCCCCCGCGATAAGCAGCAAGAATGTGTTCGCGGCGCTCGAGACTCTGAAGAAGAAAAAGAAGACTTCGGTTAAGGATCGTAAGGGAACTTCGAAAAGCAAGGGATCGTCTAANAGACTCTGAAGAAGAAAAAGAAGACTTCGGTTAAGGATCGTAAGGGACCTTCGAAAAGCAAGGGATCGTCTACNTCTGCCCGGATGGGGAGTGGTAGGGCAGCAGCAGCAGAAGGACGTTGGGGTTACGGCTGAAGAGGTTATTTTTCGTAACCCGGTTTCTGTGTATTGAAAAATGCAATTGCCAATTTCTTAAAGGGGGAATGCGAGTTTAATATTTATCTATTGTCTGGTGAAAGTGGGCTATTCTCTGCATTTAGGGCTTGTACCGGCCTATACATGCTCTTCACCGGTTTTATTCGTGATTAGAACTGGAACACAGAATTTGAATGTGAGCATTCCTTGCACATTGGATCANTTAATATTTATCTATTGTCTGGTGAAAGTGGGCTATTCTCTGCATTTAGGGCTTGTACCGGCCTATACATGCACTTCACCGGTTTTATTCGTGATTATGAACAACTGGAACACAGAATTTGAATGTGAGAATTCTTTGCACATTGGATCGNGATCGTCTAAGACCCAGGAGAAGGAACCGGAGCCGTCACAGGTATTCTGGGTACCTACGCCGCTGAATAAGTCATGGGCCGATGTCGACGACGATGATGACGACTACTATAAGAGCGCGCCGGTTCTGCCCGGATGGGGAGTGGTAGGGCAGCAGCAGCAGAAGGACGTTGGGGTTACGGCTGAAGAGGTTATTTTCGTAATCCGGTTTCTTTTGCTATCATATATCTCTTTTGTTTCTAATGCACTGTGTATTGAAAATGCAATTGCCAATTTCTTAAAGGGGGAATGCGAGTTTAATATTTATCTATTGTCTGGTGAAAGTGGGCTATTCTCTGCATTTAGGGCTTGTACCGGCCTATACATGCTCTTCACCGGTTTTATTCGTGATTATTAACAACTGGAACACAGAATTTGAATGTGAGAATTCTTTGCACATTGGATCATATCGCCTCGCCCAAATTAACTTAAATCATTATCACTGATCATTTTTACTTTAATTTGATAATGCTACATCATACACCGGCACTTCCTTTCTGCCTGTTTAGTTCTAAGTAGGATATTTTTAAATCCAAATTTGATAAATTATATTTTTGTTGGATTTATTAAATCTTTATGGTACAAATCCTGATGACTATTTGACTGCCCAAATCTTAAATCCTGTCAATTCTTAGGATTGATTGTTGTTTGTATGATATGGGTATTTAATGTGATTTTGAAGGTTTTAGCATTCCAATTCATTCACCGCACCGCAGTTTTGTCTGTTTGGGTAAACTACGTTTTGACACTTTTTTCAAAAATTTGGATTTTTTAAAATCCAAATTTTATAAATTCTATTTTTGTTGGATTTAGTAAATCTTTATGGTACAAATCCCGATGACTATTTGACTGCCCATATCTTAAATCCTGTCAAGTCTCAGGATTGATTGTTGTTTGTATGATATGGGTATTTAATGTGATTTTGAAGGTTTTAGCATTCCAATTAATTCAATTGTTAAGGGTCCGTTTGGGGTGGCGGTGCGGCACCACACCGCAGTTTTGTCTATTTGGGTAAACTACGTTTTTACAGTTTTTTCAAAAAGCTGCCGTTGAAATCTCATTTTCTCACAGATCCTGGCTAGGTGGGGTGACAGTTCTCTACATGTGGTCTAACTTTTTAAAAAAAAATTTGTAAAAGCTACCGCAGCTTTTTGAATATCAGTTGATTTTTCAGCAACTTCACAACTGCTTTTTAATAAGCTGTAGTTTCCCCCAAAAAAGCCTAAATCTCCAATAATTGTATTGATTTCCTAAATCGATGAACTTAAATTAAATTCTTGAACACATATATTTCATTCCTTGGATTTTTTTCAGCTAGAATATTCTCTTAGAGTTGAGGAATGCGTCAGGCCTATTGTGTGATAGAAAAGTACCACTTAAGACTTAAAATAAAATTTTATCACATGGTGGTGAGACTTGCAATGCTTTATGGCGTAGAATGTTAGCCTTTGAAAGTGAAGCATAAAAATATGTCAAGTGTTGTTGAGATGATAAAGCTTAGGTGGATGAGTGGCTTGACACTTAGAGATAAAATGTGAAACGAATACATCTGTGAAAGGGTTGGTGTATCTCCAATAGCAGACAAGATTAGAGAGAGCCGTCTTAGATGTTTGACACACTAAATGTCAACGATCTGATGATCCGGTTAGGAGAGTAGATGTTTTAGATTCGACTTCTGTTAAGAGAGGTAGATGTAAACCTAAAATGACTTGGGCATGTTGTATAAAACTGATCTTGAATTATCATAATTAAATGAAGATATGATACTCAATATGACACAATGGAGAAAAAATGATTCATGTAAATGATCCCACTTAGTGGTATAAAGGCTTGTTGTTGTTGTTCAAATATTTTCAAATTTATAGTTATGTGATTTTCCATGAGTATCATAATTAGGAAAACCTTCTAACTATTTGGATTGGAATAATTTAAATTCTAAGAAGAAAAAATATGCAACCATTTTGTGCTCCATTGTATTTAAATAAATCTTTTAGATATAGTAGCTGAAGCTCACAAGTTGTCACTATAGCAACATTAAAACATTTTCACCTTGAAAAAGTATTGACAATATCATTACCATAGCGAACTTGCTAGGTTCATACAAGGATCCTTGTATGCTATTTACATTTGCATGATATTCTTCCCACATATTGTAAAAGCTTCGCCTCCACTCCACAAAGGCAATGTAGTGTAAAATTATAGCCTCCACTCCGCAAAGGCATTGCGATATTTCATAACACATATTCTTATGAGATTATAAAGTGTTGGATTGAATGTAAGATTGTAATGATGAAACAATGATAAATATATTCATTAGGTAGAAAGTTTAATGTAATGATAAAATAACACTCTAACATCATTTAAAATGAGCTATGTTAAAACGGTATGCCTAATTATCATCCTCAATGCCAGATTTGCTCATATTTAGCACTAATTGCCTTGAACATTGAGGATGTTGTTGTCCCTTAATTTGTTTTCAATAATAAGGATTGATAAAGTAATAAATATAGTGCTACGAATTTTAACTATGTCTGTAAACACATTATGTAAATGCGGCGCAAATTATTTGTTGCCTTTCTATGGCACNAAGAAGTTGTGATGATTTAAATCCATGCACTTCATTTACTTCTTAATTTGACAAATCCAGATGTTAAAATTTTTTGTGAGAATATGTAAGAACCGGGCTGGTATTGTCTCAATCAACAATTGGAAAGAATCACATGAGGTTGTATGATAAAGAATGTAGTTCATATGATTGAGTGCAAATAAATAGGGTAATATTCATTGAAGGGTGTAGAGTTAGAGGACTTCAAAGTGACAGGTTAAATCCCCTAACTTGGTTTATTATTTTAGGTTCTGATACGAGATGTTAGCCCCCGGGTGGAGGGAATCGAGGGAACTCTAGAGTGAGAGCTAGTATCTACCCTGCCTAGCCGGTCTTTAGAACTATTAAAATTTTAAATTAGTCAATGTTCTTTATAGCAACTCTAGTAAGGGTTAAGAATATTATTGCTCCTATTTGACACAACACAATTTGCATACTTTCACAATAGAATTCCTACACTTATTAATGATTCATGATAAGAAGAAAGATATTTTTCTTATTAAGTGCTTTTCATCTACATAACTCTAGTTATCTTTTTAAGTTGTTACTGTTTTGTCAAAATATAAAAAATACCAAAAATATTTAAATTTTTATTACTGCAAAATATATTCAGTTTAAGCAATTATCTTTTTAAAAATAGAAAGTTTTCTAAAAGTGCATATTATATAAATTCCTTATGGGTACGATATTCAGGTCTTAATCAAAAAGTCTTATATTACTTGATAACGATACGAATACTTGCGTAGTATCCCAATATATATAAATTAAAAGTTAAATTCTTATTTTTCTTCAAGATCAAGTTTTTGGTTTTGTTGCAAAGTAAGGAAATATAAGTGAAATATAATATGAATTTTGATTGTACATTACATATTAGCGGTATCAAGGAATCAAGTTTTTCGCGTCATTGTTGGGGAATCGAAAGAAAAGTTTCTATTTTTGGAATATTTTATTTAAACTTTAAGTATTGTATCTTATTTTCTGTGCGTGTTTTAAATTTTATTTTATTTTATTTTATGATAGTGTATGCGTAGTTCAGGTTCTGAAGGACTAGTGCCCTACGATTCTAAATTAGAAAGACATATTGGAAAAATCAGAAAAACCAAAAAAATTATAAATTTTGAAAATTTGAAAAAATCATAGAAATGGCAGAACAAAAANGATTTAAATCCATGCACTTCATTTACTTCTTGATTTGGCCAATCCAGATATTAAAATTTGTTGTGAGAACATATATAAACCGGGCTGGTATTGTCTCAGTCAACAATTGAAAAGAATGACATGAGGTTGTATGAATGAGAATGTATTTCATATGATTGAGTGCAAATAAATAGAGAAATATTCAATGATGGGTGTAGAGTTAGAGGACTATAAAGTGACACGTTAAAGCCCCAACTTGGTTTATTGTTTTAGGTTCTGATAAGAGAATGTTAGCCCCCAGTTGGAGGGAATCAAGGGAACTCTAGAGTGAGAGCTAGTATCTTCCCTGTCTAGCCGATCTTCAGAACTCTTCAGACTTTAAATTAGTCAATGTTCTTTATAGCATCTCTAGTAAGGGTAAAGAATATTATTAATTCTATTTAGCACAACACAATTTGCATACTTCCACAACAGAATTCCTATACTTATTACTGATTCATGATAAGAAGAAAGATATTTTCATATTAAGTACTTTTCTTCTACAAAAACTTTAGTTATCTTTTTAAGCTGTTATTGTTTCGTTAAAATATCAAAAATACCAAAAATATTTAAATTTTAAATTCCTGCAAAAATTGTCTTTAGTTTAAGTAATTATCTTTTTAAAAATAGAAAAACTTTCTAAAAAGTGCATATTACATAATCTTCTCTGTGTGTTCGACATTCAGGTCTTAATAAAAAAGTCCTATATTACTTGATAACGATGTGTATACTTGCGCAGTATCCCAATATAAATATATATAAATTAAAAAGTTAAATTCTTAATTTTCTTTAGGGTCTACTTTTTGGTTTTGTTGCAAAATAAGAAAAAATAAGTGAAAAATACCATTAGAACTATTGTTATACTGTGCATAAGAATTAAGTCGGGATCAATACCTAAGGTCATTGTACCGATACAGTCCAGTAAGCACACAAGGCAAGATCGTGGAATGAAGCCAGGGTAGAAAATATCTGACATTGTCGCAGCAATTTCTAGGGAGATGGAGGAGCAAGCGAAAGATATCCAATCAAGTCCTCCAGATCTCAAAATACTACAAGAATCAATAATCAAAGAAAAGGTCAAAAAGTTTAGGGTCGAGATTTCTGAGATAGCCCAAGAACATGGAGTTTTCATTGATGATGATGATTATTTTGACTTCAATGATTAAATTGAGGAAGATTTCATGGATATCCATGTCATCGAGACTAGATTCGTTGCATTTGCAAGCGACGCTCAACCTCTCGTTGAAGAGAATGCCGTAGATGAGATGCGTAGGTCTGTCTTCCTCAGGGATGAGCAAATCAGCCAAATGGAGAAAATAATGGAAGAGATGACTGTTGTTATGGCCGCCATGGCCACAGCTCAGGGACAGTCTCAACCACCACAGTTAGCGTCTCCAGAAGTCAATCAACCGGAGATTATACATCACCGATGAAAAGAGAGAAGTTGCCTCAACAAATAGAGATGAGCAAAAAAAGGAAGATTTTCCATCAAGTGCCATGCCAGAAAAGGAATTTAAGCAAATGGTCGAGCAAGTTCAGGAGGCCTTAACCTAATCTAAGGGTGGTGCCTTGATTTTTAAGGGTAGACGTTACCCGGAGGAGTTCGATGCCATAACTTACCCTAATGGTTTTGTGTCCCTAAACTTTAAGATGTTTGATGGAACCAGAAATCCCAAACAACATATAACACATTTTCGAGCTAGTTGTGGTAATACAAAAGGAAAAAAATCTTTTCTCTTCCGATAATTTATCAACAACCTGTCAGGGATTGCTTTTGATTGACATGTCGAATTACCCAACGGATCAGTTAAGACATTTGTCAAGCTAGAATAATTGTTTGTGAAAAGATTTGCCAGAGCGCAACATTATGTTTAGTGGACTACATTTTGAGGTGGAGAAACCTTAGCATGAAATGTGAACCTTAACTACAGGAACATCATGCAGTAGAGATCTTACTAAAAAGCATTCATGGACTAGTGTCTTTTCTGCTCAAGGGAATCACCATCAAATCCTTTAATAAGCGACTCAGCAAAGCCAGCAATCTTCAAGAAGAAGTCAAACACATAGATTCTTATGAGAAGTCTAAGACGACCAGAATATTTGAAAAGAAGTCCGAAACAGTGGAAACGATCGATAAAAGAAAGCAACCGATGAAGATACATGCATAAAATTCCCATCAGTCGTCATAACAATATGCTCGACAACAGACACAACAGTATAGCTAGTCTAGCCAACAACTACCTCATGGATGATCATATCAAACAGAAAAAAAGAAAAGGTCCACTGCGGAATGAAGGAAACTGGCGTATTCCTTCAAAGACGAAGCTGTACCCAAAATGTTAAAAATTCTGATGAACAAGCGTGAGTTTAAACTACCAGATCCAAAGAAACTCGAAGAGGTCAACAATAAGGATCAACCAAATTATTGCCCGTATCACAGATTGCTTGGATACATTATAGAGGAATGTTTTGTCTTCAAGGATTGAGTCCGTATCAAATCATTGCCCGTATCAAATCATACTTGAGTCCGATGAACTCGCTATCAAGACCGAAAGAGCATCTACAATACTGCTTACTGACTGACTTTTTGTAAATCGACAAATACAAGAATTTGATGGTGCTAATAGAAGATTTAATTTCTAGCGACGTTGTCCAAAGAATTGATCGTAACTTTATAGATGTGTCTAAATTGATTAGAATTTGATGGCGCTACTAGAAGATTTAATTTCCAGCAATGGCGTCCAAAGACTTGATCGCGACTTTATAGATGTGTCTAATTTGATTCAACGGTGTTAAAATCTTGACTGCGACTTTATATATATGTGTTTGATTTAATAAAGATGTATATATATAATAAAATAATGTTAAAGTCAAATTTTTCAACGCAAGTATACGTATCGCTCAAGTAATATAGGGCTCAAATGGAGTTCTAGATATCGATCCCACTGGGAGTAGTTTAGAATTATGGACTAAGACCTTAGAAAAGCAATACTTTAATCACAACAACAACGTTCAATTCAGCTTATTGTCACTAATAGGCAATTGAAATAAATAGATAATTTTAATAACTAATAAATAATTAATGATAACACTAATAGGCAATTGAAATAAATAGATAATTTTAATAACTAAAAATAACTAATGATATAAAGTAATAGACAATTGAAATAAATAGGTAATTTTAATAACTATTAAATAACTAATGATACTAATGAAGGTTTAACTTTAATCACAACAACGACGTTCAATTTGCTTATCTATCACTAATAGATTTAATAACTAATAAATAACTAATGATATAAGGTAGGGTTTAATTGTGATATTCAATATATAAAACTAATAAAAAACTAAAGATAGAAAGTAGGGTTTAATTTGTGATATTCAATATATAAGAAAGAATCCTTCTCCTTGTCAAGAAATTATAGTGAATGGATAAAGTGAATTAGTTCAAATTATATTGCTCCTTCTCCTTGTCAAGAAATTATAGTGAATGGATAAAATGAATTAGTTCAATTTATATTGTTCCAAATAGGGGCATACCTATTCTTTACCCATTGGTCCTGGCATAAAGAACATTAACTAATCCTATGCTTGTTTACTGAATCTGCGACTAGGCTCAGATGATACCGGCTCTCACTTCGGAGCTCCCACGTTCCCCTCACCTGAGGGCTAACATCTACACTTCAGCACCCAAATAATAGGACCAAATTGGGGATTTTAGTCTGTCACTCTAAAATCTCCAATTCTACGCCCGAGAATAATATTTCTTTATTTATTTGCACCCAACTTCCAAGGGCTTTGACCTCCCTGAATCTCGGATGTAATCTTCACTTTAGTTGTAAAACTCAACATATTTTAACAAATAAATCGACCAAATTGAAAGTAAATTAAGATTAAAGTGAAAAGATCATCACAAATTCTTAAACATTTTCATGGCTTCGCCAATTCAAATCACCATTTCACAAATCTCAAGACAAAGAGAAAGACAGAGAAAACTACTCATAACTCATGAGGAAAGCACAACAAAACTCGAAATTCATAAATAAAATCAAAGTCATACAAACTATAAAAAGTAAATAACTTATCTCTAAATTCTCCCCAAGAACACTCCTTGAAGTTCCTTTGAATCTCTTCCTTTCCTTACAACACACATAATTCCTCTTGGAAGTAGCAAGGAGGAAAAAATCTCTCACTTTCCTTCCACTCTTATAATTTCTTAAAGAAATCCTCACAATTGTTACACACTAATGGAACCTCTCTAATCTCCAGAGCCTCTAAAATCTCCAGGCTCCCCAGGCTCCCCAGGCTCTCCAGGCTCCCCAGGCTCACTCAGCTCTCCAGGCTCCCCATACTCCCTAGGCTCCCCTGACTCTCCTAATTTTTAGCTAAAAATGTTCTTTTAAAGTTATGGATGAGCTTTCCTTAGAGTCGCCTAAGCATCCCTTCAAAATTTGGCCTTATCCAAAGCTTGAGTAGGCATAACCGTCGATCTCATCGTCGGCGGCCTCAAGGGTGTCGTCGGCGGGCTTCTGAAGAATTTTTTCCTGTAGTCTCAGGAAAAACTCGTCATCAGCGGGGTCGAGGGCGCCGTCGGCGGCCTAGTTCAATTCTCCACATTTTGGTCATTTTCGCTTCGNGCCTCGAGGACGCCGTCGGCGGGCTTCTGAAGATTTTGTCCTGTAGTCTCGAGAAAAACTCACCATCGGCGGGGTCGAGGGCGCCGTTAGCGGCCTAGTTCAAATCTCACATTTTGGTCCTTTTTGCTCCAAATTTGCTCCTTGTTGTATCTTTTTGCTCAAATAACCATAATTCATCATTCCTTCAACAAAACATCAAAAATACCTTTCTTTAAAGTGTAATATCATTAAAAATATAAAATAGGTATGAAAATCTCAACATATTTTCCTTTGGTCACTTACAACAACATTGGGAGTGAGGAACCAATCCTTGAGCGCCGCGGTGCACTGCTTTCCATCAACTTAGATCTTTCTGACAGAGAAGAAACACCAAAAGGTTTAACAATGGTATCTTAGGAAGAAGAAATCATAGAAGTACACTTAAGGAGTGAGAGAGTGTTATCCCTGAGAATAACACTGACAGATAAAGGAAAGTAAATAGTTACACAAGAAGAGCTACCTCCACCTCCGCCAGTGGAAGAACCACATAACTAAGAGAAAATTGGAGGATCATACAAAGTAGATTACAATGTGCTAGCTCATCTTAGGAAGTTGCCAGCCAAATTAAGCATCTACGACGCTTTAATACTATTAAAGGTGATGAGAGTCTCTGGTTACAGCTTTGCTTGATCCAGAGATTTGTTTATCCCAATTGGCCAGCACATCCTCAGATGAAGTTTTCTCATTAAAAGAATAGTCTGGAGTAACCTTCACAGATGAGGACTTGCTCCTCGATACCACCAACCATAATTGTCCACTCTATATGTCCATTAACATCGGCAGATTTTTGTTGTCCAAAGTTTTAATAGATCCTGGAGCATCCCTCAACTTGATGAGCCTACGGACATTGGCCTATTTAGACATTGAAGCTCAGGAGCTTATGACCGATAAAATGATGTTAAGAGGATTTAACCAAAAGGGGGAGTGAGCCCTTGGATCAATTACATTGCTTATGAAGGTTGGGGAACTAGTAACAATCGATAAGTTTCATATCATAAACACCGAGACCTCTTTTACTGCTCTACTTGGTCAACCATGGATTCATGAACACAACATGGTTCCATCATCTCTACACCATTGCATTAAGTACTACAAGGAAGGAAAAAAACAATTCATCAAGGGAGATTTATAGCCGTTTTCAATTCATGAAGTTAGCATTCATGAAGATGTCGCATACTACACACCTCCAAAGAAAACTGTCTTCTTTCGTGAAATTGTGTCCAATAAAAGCGAAGATTTAGAAGAATTACAATGGCAAGGCCATTCAACTCCACTTCAGCAATCTTCCACCACTCTTTTGCGACGAGTTGGTGGGGTCGTTTTAGTTTGTGCACCCGAGGTCGAGGCCGGGGATGTGGAGGAGAAAGAACCAACTTAATTGTTAAACGGACTAGCCCGACCGTCAACATTGATGATGAAGAAAGTTTTAAAGTTGAAATAATGATGAAAAAATAGAAGAAACCTCAGTACGAGATATCCTTAGAAGATGTGGAGAAAAAAGAATATGAAACAATGTATGATTAGATAAACCACTATGTGAACACCATGACCCTTACTCCGATTCTCCCTTAAAAGGTTAAGAGGTTAGAGGTCAAGGAAGTCCGTAGCATTGGATTGAAGCCGATCAAATTTTACCGTGCTTCTACTTCTACTAATCTTGAAAATCATGTAAATTTGGATGAGCATCCTAATGAATTAATGGACTTGCCTTTTGGTTACTTTTCACCTTGCGTAAAAAAGTTAATTTAGCAAGGACATTTGCCAAAACAGATGCTAAAAGATAAGTTATAACTTTTTGAAAACTATGGAATGTTAAAAGTCAAACTCTTAACTCAAAAGAGGGTCTTGAACTTGGTACAGTCGGACCAGTCAATGATTCAAAATTTTGTATGGTTGTTACTAATGGATAGGAAGAAGATTTCCTCAATGTGGAGGATGACTCTTCTGACCATCTAATAGAAGATGCTTCGCCGAAACTTGAGGAGGAAATCAAATCAATAGTTGATGAATTGAAGGAAATTAATCTTGGGATGGAATAGCAGCCCTGACCTACATTTATAAGTTCTCTACTCAATGATGAAGAATTTGTAGAGTTGATCAAACTGTTAACAGAATTCAAAGATTATTTCGCATGGAGTTATGATAAAATGTCAGGACTATTAGAAGCTGTAATTCATAAGCTCGGGGTGGACAAAGATATGACCCCAGTAAAAAAAGCTCCAAGAAGAATGCACCTCGAAATAGAATAGCAAGTGATAGCCGAGGAGAAGAAATTAATAGACGTTAACTTTATAAGAGAAGAGCAATACCCCACATGGTTAGCTAACATTGTACCAGTTAAGAAGAAAAATGGACAAATCTGTGTATCTGTCAACTTCAGGGATTTGAACAAAGAATCTCCAAAAGATGAGTTCCCGTTACTGATACCGAAAATAATGGTGGATATCATTTCGACACATAAAATTTTCTCCTTAATGGACGGGTTATCGGGATACAATCAAATCAAGTTGGCTCCCGAAGAAGTAGCAGTTAGAGCCTTCATCATGCCTATTGGAATTTTCTACTACACAGTGATGCCGTTTAGTTTGAAGAACACTGAAGCAACATACCAATGAGCCATGATAAAGATTTTTTATGATCTCATTCATCATTTATATGATTTGAGGATTGTGTTCGAACAGTTACGACGATATGAACTTAAGATGAATCTCTTAAAGTAGCCTTTTACGTTACCTATGGGAAATTTCTAGGATTCATTGTCCGTCATCAGGAAATTAAGATTGACCCAAATAATAATAAAGCTATCTTGGAAATGTCTCCTTTTAAAAACTTGAAACCACTACATTCCTTCCAAGAGAAATTGGCATATCTGAGACGTCTTATTTCTAATCTCTCAGGAAGGTGTCAGCCCTTCTCGGCATTAATTAAGAAGGATGCCAAATTTCTTTTGGAGAGAAATGCCAGCGGGCCTTCGAGAACTTTAAGCAATATTTAATGACAACTCCTGTTTTGGCATTCCCAATCCCAGGGAAACATTTGATACTTTATACCGCGGCCCTGGATGACTCTCTCGGAGCCATTTTAGCCCAAGTCAATGACGAGGGTAAAGAAAACGCACTTTACTACTTGAGTCGCATCTAATACCGATGGAGTTAAGGTATCCACCTATCGAGAAGCATTATCCAGCTTTAATTTTTGCCGCCCAAAAGCTTAGAGATTACATGCTTTCTCATAAGCTTACCCTAATTTCAAAATTTAATCTATTTTAATATTTGATGACCCGGCCAACACTCTCTAGATGTCTAGCAAGATGATCCCTCTGTGCTATCAAGGGATAAATTTTAGCAGATTTTCTCACTGTGCACCCACTTCCAACTAGGTTCCCTCTTAACGATGAGTTACTATATGAACAGGTATTGCAAATGGATTTCTCTAGTGTGCAACGCTAGGAGATGTACTTCGACATAGCTTCATAAACCAAAAAAGATAAAGGACCAGGCACAATTATACCAGGAAAAGTAGGGATTGGTTTAATATTTATCATGCCAGATAAGGGTATGTTGAGGTTCCCATACCACCTGACAGAGCCATGTACCAACAACAAAGCGGAATATGAAGCCTTAATTACTGTATTGGAATTGGCAATCTTGATGGATATAATAGACATTGCCATATATGGCAATTTTCAACTCTGCATCCAACAAGCGCCAGACAATACAAGATTTTAAAGCCAAGGTTAGTAGAATACCACTGGTATACAATGAAGCTGCTGGATCAGATTTCTAACGTAACTTTCTACCGGATTCCTCGGGGAGATAATCATGTCTAGCAAAGCTTGTAAGAGAATTACCATGTCCCCCGGAGGATTCCATTGACATCACAAAATAGGGAAGAAACTTTTTGTCTCAATTCGACCTCGATGATCTACACAAACTTGGAAAAGAAGAAGAAACAATGATTTCGGTTGCTGATATCAATCAAGATTGGAGCAAGCCATTAATAGAATATTTGCAAACTGGCAAACTGCCGGAGGACAAGTCTGAGGCACACCAAATCACAAGAAGGGCTATGTCATATGCTCTAGTCGGTGATGTCCTCTACAAAAGATCATTTGATCAGATGTGGCTACGATGTCTAAGCAGAGCTGAAGTACTGAGTATTGTCAAAGAGGTACATGTCGGATTGTGTGGCGCTCACAAGTCAGGGACAAAGATGAAAATGAAGATCAAGCAACTCAGATATTATTGGTCTGCGATGATGTACGACTACATGGATACATCTAGGAGATGCACCAGTGTCAAGTGCATGGGGTGGTCTTGCACCAACCTCCAAATGTGCTACACCCAACCGTCGCCTCGTGGCCATTCTAATGTTGGGGCATGGACATAATAGGTCTGATAGACCCTTCGTCTTCTAAAGGACACAGATTTATACTTGCCTCTACAGATTATTTTTCCAAATGGGTAGAGCCAGTGCCGTTACGAGAGGTTACAATACAACATGTTTTTCAGTCCTTCAAAAGCCAAGTCATCTAATATTTTAGGGTTACACGCAGTATAATCTCTGATAATGGGACAACCTTTAAAAGCACAAATATCAACAACTTCATTAAACAGAACGGGATAGACTGGAGATACTCTACGATCCACTATCCAAAGGCAAAAGGCCTAGCTGAAGCCTTCAACAAGACACTGGTACAAATTTTGAAGAAGACACTGGATGAAGACAAAAGAGATTGGCATAATAGATTGCTAGAAGCTTTGTGGGCCTACCAGAAAATTTTCAGGATTCTCACTCAGTCGACACCCTACATGCTTGTGTGCAGGTCCGAGGTCGTACTGCCACTAGAAGTTCAGATGTCGCCTCTCAGATTCGTTGTCGCCAATCAACTCACAACAGAAGAAAGTACAAGACTCAAACTTGAAGAATTAGAAAGTCTTGAAGAAAAATGACTAGAAGCACAACAACATTTGGAGCTTTATCAGTAAAAGATGGTACAAGCTCATGAAAAATTTGTCCGCCCAATGACATTCAAAATTTGTGATCTCGTACTTGTGCTCAAAAGGTCTATTCTTGCACGCCATAAGATAGGTGGATAATTTGAGCCAGCTTGGGAAGGGCCATTTATCGTATAAAAGGCCTACACAAGAGGAGCCCACCAACTAGTAGATTTTTGAGGTGAAAGACCCATGTTTTTTATCAACAAACGATACTTGAAGACATATTATGCGACTGGACATTACTTGAATTGAAATTTTGAAATTTTGATTGTTTTGGGGTTATTTATTTGGCCAAACGTCTATGACCGAGTCCAAAAATTTTGTAATAAAATTAACCTCACTAATATGAAAACTTTTGAATTTACATACTTCAATTTTCTCTTCTCGACCTTTAAAATTTTAATATTTTTCTAAATTAAACAAAAAATATATACACATAAATAAATGATCTTCTCACCAATATAACATAAAATTTTGTTAACACTTTGTTTTGTTCTTGTTCCTGCTAAATTTCAGCACACAGATGTTTTTCTGGTCGTATGCAGAGCGAATGTCAGGACATAGGCTGATTTTTTCTTTTAAAGATGGTTGGAACTTTGCACTTAACGAGGAAAAGGCACCGCAGGGTGGCACCATAGACTTTAACATGGAGTTCAGTCAAGTCGACATGGACTATGAGGGTCCCCTAATGGACGTGGTTAGTCTTCAAGAAAAAGAAGGGCTACCATCACTGCTAAAGATTAGTACTAAAGAGAATTCCTCACTAAATGGGAAGAATGTGATAATACAATAAGATCCGATGTAGGGGACTAGTCGCTTGCCGTCTATGATAGCTGCACCAACTGGGGGCCTAGTCATTGTTAATGAAGAAAGACCACCAGATGCACCACTGTGAAGAACTCAACGTAGAAATACCAACAGCCGAAAGCATGGGTCTTTCCTACGCGAAGAAAGAAGACATTATAAGGAGGCAAAAAACTTGCTTACCCCTATTCCTGAGGGGAAGATCTATGATCCAGACATGAGAGAGACCTCTTCTAGTTTGCTTGCTATAGATAACGAGTCCAAGTTTGCTACAGAGCCAGAGAAGCCAAGAGTTTCAAATGATCTTTGTACGGGTTGCCTGGCATGCAACGCTGAAATTCTTACGCGGACACTAGCTACAGGGGGCATTTGTGGAATGCCTGGATTGCAACGTTCTCCATCTAGAGCACTATAGTACTTTGGAGGAGTATGCATTCACCGAGGATGAATTTCAGAGAACTGATCACCTGATGGGGGAGTCATATATTCCACTGGAGATAGATACAACACTAGCTTGGATTCCCACTGATATTGAAATGAGGGAGTGCCCTCGGCAGCCACCATTGATCACCATGGTAGAATTTGATAAATTGATTAAAGTAAGGAAAAGGGAATTTAAATTCTATGAGGAAGTTCAAGGAAGGTTCATCAACATACTAGAGGGCTTGGAACTATACACCAGAGTCTTCTCCAAAAGCGACAAAAGAAGCATTCTTGACAACATCTTTGATCTAAGAGACAGGGGTCGAACAGGCCTTCTGATGGAAAGAACCTATTCTGAGCCACGAACATGGATGTACAGAAAGGGCAGGATCACCAAACAATGTGGTTGTTGTTACAGCTTCACCAAGCACAGACAAGGAAATCCCCCGGGGATTTTGAGACATGAAGATGTAAACTCGTTACCTCCCATGATAAAATGGAGGATTAAGAGAATGGTTTGATTGGGCTTACTTCCAGCCAACTGTATTCCCAACAGCTGTATCATCAATATATAGGATGAAGGCAATTGCATTCCCCCACATATAGACCACCATGATTTTGTGAGACCTTTTTGTAGAGTCTCTTTCAAGAGTAGAAGCAACACTTTATTCGGAAAAGAAATAGATATCATTGGCCCCAGCAATTTCATAGGAACCATAGAGATTCTACTACCAGTGATTTCAGTGTTGGTTCTTAAAGGAAATGGAGCAGACATTGCCAAACATTTAATTCCAAGGGTACGTAACCGTAGGGTGTCCGTGACTTTCCAAATAATGGATGAAAATAAAATTTCATATGGATTCTGACCAAAACCGGAGTTAAAGGATCTACGACCTTACAAGCTATGAGAGGGTTGCACCTCTAAGCACATGCAAAAAGAACTCTTGTCCCGGAGCATGGTTTAGTAGGTCAACTCGATTAGGAGCTCACCCACCAAAGATGGACACTCAGGAGACACCTTTTCGTACTGCATTTTGACCCAGCATATATGATGATATATGTATTGGATATTCTCAGCTTGTGACATGTACTCAACATGACATATTTTCAGATGTACTTTGATGCGTTTAGCCGATTGTACCTTTTGAGGCTTTGGCCTGTACTCAATCTCTAACACCTGTTGAAGCAGATTAATGAAATCTCTTTCAGAAATTTTATATGTTTGCTCATTTGCTCTTTTGTGCAATGGATAAAACAGCATAACCATACGTTGGTTTAGGACTACAATGAACAAAGAACAAAACAAATTCTCTCGATTTTGAGGTCTCTTACTCTTTGCTCGCACAACACAACTATCTCTGTCTGTACTAATTCTCTCCACATCCTCACAGAATTTCATATTCTGCACGAAACCTCACAAAAATTTTACACATCTGCCTCACCGATGTCAACCTTTTCACATGACCACACATCTATGAGTTTATCACCACAAACTTGCTGCACTACATTCCTGTTCTTGAAGCCAATATCGAGACACTAGCTTCCTTTCCACTGTCTCATGGGTTGGATTTGGACCACAGAGCCTTCCTTCCTAATGTGGCTCAACCTTTCGAGATTGGTGTAAGACCCCCTTTAATGGGACCACGACATCCAATTCTCTACACACATCTTTGAGATAGGATTAAGACTCCCTTGAATGGAACATCACATCCTATTCTTAACCTTTTAAGATTGGTGTAAGACCCCCTTGAATGTGACCACGCCATCCAATTCTCTACCACACCTTTGAGATATGAGTAAAACTCCCCTAAGTTGAACATCACATCCTATTCTCAACCTTTTGAGATTGGTGTAATACCCCCTTGAATGGGACCACAACATCCAATTCCCTACATACATCTTCAAGATAGGAGTAAGACTCCCCTAAATGGAACATCGCATCCTATTCTCAACCTTTTGAGATTGGTATAAGAACCCCTTTAATGGGAACACGACATCCAATTATCTACACACATCTTCGAGATAGGATTAAGACTTCCGTGAATGGAATGTTGCATTCTATTCTCAACCTTTTGAGATTGGTGTAAGTCCCCCTTTGAATGGGACCACAACATACAATTCTCTATACACATTTTTGAGATAGGAGTAAAACTCCCCTGAATGGAACATCATATTCTATTCTCAATGTTTTGAGATTGGTATGAGACATCCTTTAATGGGACCATGACACCTAATTCCTTACACACATCTTTGAGATAGGAGTAAGACTCCCCTAAATGGAACATCACATCCTATTCTCAACCTTTTGAGATTGGTATAAGACCTTATTTAATGGGACCACGACATCCAATTCTCTAAACACATCTTCTAGATAGGAGTAAGACTCCCCTAAGTGGAAGATTACATCCTATTCTTAACCTTTTGAGATTGGTATAAGACCTCCTTGAATGGAACCACAACATCAAATTCTCTACACACATCTTTTAGATGGGAATAAGACCCCCTTAAATGGAACACGACATCCTACTCTCAAACTTAGGGGTCAGTACTAAAATTACGATTCCCACCTTGGATTCCTTTCAGGCGTAATGTCCTTAATGGTAGCCATCTTTCAACTAGATCCAATTCAGACGTGATGTCCCTAACGGTAGCTTGCACTGGTATAGTCTTTCTCCTCGGCGTAATGTCCTTAACGGTTGTCGTCCTCTGCACTGTTGTCACCCTTTTGAGTTGGATGTAAGTCCCTGTACCTTCCATCTCGATTTGGTCCTCTCACACAATCTTTTTCTATGAAATTATCAATTTTGAAATCAAAATTAAACATTAAATTTGAAATCGTGTCTCTGCCTCAATCATCAATTTTCTTGATGGTTATTTCTAGAATTTCTTTTATATTCCCAAGTGAGAGTATCTGTTACTCCTCAGCGGAAACAACTGTCACTCAATCCTATACTCCTTCTATGTTTGTTAACTTAGGAGTCTGTATTGGTTTTTTTGATCTCGTCGATCAACGCCAATACACGCGGTGTGCTTTCCCAACACACCAAACCTATTGGGGGTCCATTTGTTGACCTCACTTTTGGTTGATGTTTAGTGTTCCCTCTTTAGTAGCTTAGGGTCTAGCCATAGGACTTTCATATTGACTATTCCTAGAAAACTAGAAAAGGAACCCTCACCATTAGAAACTCTTAACTCCTTTTTGCTCAACTTGAAGCTCTACATATTGATCCTAACCTCTTGCACTTAGTAGGTGGCGTCACTATGAAGGAGCTCAAGGAGAGTTCTCATAGGGCAATCTGACCTTAGGGTTGACTCTGGGTGTTGTTCTAGAGCTATTTCACTCACTCCACCCACCATCACCTATATCCACTCGCAACCCTGAAACCCAAAATTGTTGACTTTGATCTCTTGATCTTTTGGGAGACTCATGTAGATGGTCCCCTAAACCCATTGGTCCTAGGCTAGGGTTTAGCTAAGATTAGTACATAGATGACACAAATGGGTATTTCATTAATCCATAGCTCATATAAGGTGGTTGGTATCCCAATTCTACGAAAATCTCCAACTTGGCCTATTGCCCCTAAATCCACCCAAATTACCTAAATACCCTTGAGACCCTAAATTTGACCAAAATCCTCAAATTCACCCAAAATACCCAAAATTAATCAAAAATCATTTCAACCCATTTAAAAATACCCAAATTGCCAAAAACCACCCAAAGCTTCCAAATTTACCAAAATACCCCCAAATTGCCAAAATTACAAAAATACCCTTGGCACCCTAAACTTCAAAAAACATCCAAAATCACTCAAAATGTCTCCAAAAAAAATTTTGACCCCATAATTAAACACAATTTGGCCAATTTGATCATTTTTTACCAAAATCCCCAAATTGCCTTTAAAGACCCAACTTCCCCAAATTTACCTCAAATGTCCATCAATTTGAGCACAATTCCCCTCAATTTCAATTCTAAACTCAAATTAATCTTTCACACAACCAATATAAACTAACTCTATGCCTAATTGGACCATGCTTTGAGCTTAATTTTGATCTAATTCAAAACCCCCAATTTTGGTCCTATGACATATTCTCACCTAATTGAGCCTACTTAATTTGCCCCAATTTGAATCCTAATATCTTCATAAAAATCCTACATATCAAATTTCACCCTCATTTTTCCTTAGTAAAGCCTCAATTACACTCAATTTTGATCTAAATCCTAAAATCCCCAAATTTGCCCCAAATTGGCTCTCTCCAAATTCCACCAAATTGAATGGCCTAACCCCAAAATTGACACCTAATTTATGTTTAAAAATCTTCATGACATTCCTATGGAACATTTCCATCCATCAATTTGGACATAGCCTAACCTTAGCCCAACCTAGACCCAAGCCTATTCCAACATGCCCAAATTGACCAAAATCCCATAATCCTTCAAATTGAGCTTCCAATTGAACTCAAAATCATTTCAATACTTCACTAAAAATCTTCATGAAAATTATTTACATAATTTTGATCAATAAATTGAGCTTAAAGTCATGTTTAGCCTAACTCAAACCTAACTTTTAGCCATTTAGACCCAAATTGGACCCATGCACCCAAAATTGAGCACCCCCCGACCTCCCTGAGCGAAGAAGTGACTGAACCCTGGTCAGTCACCTCCTCAGCTACTGAAAACAACCAGCCCAAGGGAGCCCCAAGTGGCCAAAACCTAAAATTGAACCTCCCTGACTTGGTTCACTCCCATTGGCCATTAAAGTTTTTCTTCCCTCCACCACAACAAGCTTTAGCACCAAACTCCAAGCGTTGAGCTCCACCAGATAGCCATGGCTTTAAATGGAGCTGTCCGCGACCAAAGAGAAGTGAGCTTGGAACCTTAAGGAAACTCTGCCAAAATCTCACCAGAGCTTCTCCAAACAATCCCAAGTGCAATCCCCTTTCTCTCAGCAACTGATAGCCACCCCACAGAGCCAATTTCTTCACTGTAATTTGCCTTAAAACAAGGACAGGTCTCTCCACACCTCAACAGTGAACCAAATTTCAATTAATTATGCACACACCATCCCCACAATGAAAGAAGTTGATTCCTCCTAAAAGCCCCCTCTCAAATAGCCTCTAACCTAGCTTTAGACCAACACCTAAAAAATAATTTGATCAAATTTGTACCTAGACCATTCACCATAGATTGGGAATTCATCTGAAGGTTTGTTGAACCCAATCAAAGCTACCACAACCATCTGATTGAGGTCTCCTCTCTTGGACAAAGGTATTGAACTCTAACCCTAAATTGAGCTTGTTTTAACTCTCCATGCGTATTTAATGTATTTCATACCATATAAACCATATAGATGTACTTTTATTGAGTAGATGAAGGTTTAGAAACAAACCCCATGAAATTTGATTGAGTCTAGGCAGAGATCTTAAGATTTTAGTGTGAATGGCTCACGGATTACGTCACTTGGGGACGATAACGGAGAGTCGTCTGATCGCGCGTGTATCCAATGGACAGAGGAGATGAAGTCAGACAGACTCTAGGTGCATAAGGAATGGTCTGTGTGGAGGCTACGTGGCTGGTGATACACTAAAATATATAGTATTTTTAGACACATTTTTTTATTGATTTTTGAGATATTGCACTTTAATGGAAGGTATTTATGTGTTTTTCTTTCACGTACAAGTAAAAGGTGAAAAATACTAAAAGAAGTGAAAAAGCATCAAATTAGAGAAAAGAGGTGAAAATTGTGCTAAAGAGTTTTGGCACGTAAATGCAAGATCTGACGCTTAAGTGCCGGTTAAACATAGAAGGTCGCGCCTAAGCGCTAGAGGCCCCGCGCTTAAGCGTCGGAGGCAGTTATTTGGTAGTTTTCCTCATTTGGCCAAATTTTGAAGAGGTATTTGAGGCACCTATTGGCTTAAGAGGGTGGTTATGACCACTAAGAACGAAAACATTATTAAAAGACTTGTGAAAGGAGGCATCCTTTGGAGGATTCATCAAATGTGGACACATTTTGAAGAGATTCCAAGGCACCTTTTGGAGATTTATAAAAGAAGGAAGTTTTTACATTTGAAGTGGGTTCTTAAAGAGGGAGAGAGTGCTGGTGTCCTAAGAAGAAGATCATGGAGAATCTTGTGGAGAGATTTACATTTTCTTGTTTATTTTTAGTTTTATTGTGAGAGTTGAAACTGTTGTAAAAGATAAGAGATTCAAAGGAACTTCAAAAGTTTGGTGGAGGACTTGAGATAAGTTTTTATCTTTTATTTTAAACTAATTTTGGTTTTAATTGAGACTTCTTGTTGGTTTGACAATGATTTCTACTTTTATACTAAAGTATGGTTTTGCTTTCTCCATGAATTTTGAGTAGTTTTCTTTATCTTTCTCCTTAAAATGATAAGTAATTAAATTTTGGATGGAAGTTGTGAAGAGTATTGATTTTTAATGTTGGAAGAAGTTGTGTTGATTTAAATCCACGAACTTCATTTACTTCTTGATTTGGCCAATCTAGATGTTAAAATTTGTTGTGACAACATGTAAGAACCAGGCTGGTATTGTCTCAGTCAACAATTAGAAAGAATCCCATGAGGTTGTATTAATGAGAATGTAATTCATATGATTTAGTGCAAATAAATAGGGAAATAATCATTGAAGAGTGTAGAGTTAGAGGACTTTAAAGTGACAGGTTAAAACCTGCAACTTAGTTTATTATTTTAGGTTCTGATACGAGATGTTAGCCCCTAGTTGGAGGGAATTGAGGGAACTCTAGAGTGAGAGCCGGTATATTCCCTGCCTAGCCGGTCTTCAGAAGTATTCAAACTTTAAATTAGCAAATTTTTTTATAGCATCTCTAGTAAGGAAAAATAATATAATTGCTCTTATTTGGCACAACAAAATTTCCATACTTTCATAATAAAATTCATATACTTATTACTAATTCATGATATGGAGAAAGATATTTTTCAAATTTAGTACTTTTCTTTTACATAAACTCAAGTTATATTTTTAAATTATTATTGTTCTGTTAATATATCCAAAATACCAAAAAGATTTGAATTTTAAATACTGCAAAAATATTTGTAGTTTAAGTAATTGTATTTTTAGAATAGAAAGTTGTTGTTCAAAAGGTTATATTGTGTATTCTCTCTGTGGGTTAGATATTCAGGTCTTAATTAAAAAGTTCTATATTAGTTGATAACGATACATATACTTACTTAGTATCCCAATATATATAAATTGAAAAGTTAATTCTTATTTTCTTTAGGGTCAAGTTTTTGGCACTGTTGTAAAATAAGGAAATATAAGTGAAAACTATAATTAAAGTCGTTGTTATATTGTTGCATATAAGCAATTTCGGGATTAAGTTTTTTGGTGCAGTTGCTGAGGAGAAATTAATTGATTTAAAAGCAAATTTTTATTTTTAGAAAGTCTTACTTAAACTTTAATAATTCTTGTATTTTATTTTGTGTTTTATTTTATTTTTATTTTATGTTAAGTGTATGCATAGTTCAGGTTTTGAAGGACTAGTGCCCTACGATTCTAAATTCAAGAGAAATGTTACAAAAATCAAAAAACCAAAAAAATCAAAAATCTTGAAAAATCTAAAAGAATTAGAGAAATAGAAAAACAAAATAATCAAAATGCTGAAATTCATCAGGAGTTTAGACGTTACATATGTCAACCTAGATGAACTTCATTGTAGTATTCAAAAACCTATTGTAGTGGCTAATTCATTTGAGCTTAAATTTGCTTTTATCCCAATGGTATCAAATAATCAGTTTAGGGGATCTTCAACGGAAGATCCGAATTTACATCTTTCCAATTTTATAGAATTGTGCGCTACATTTAAATATGATGGTGTATTAGATGATTTCATAAGACTTAGGTTATTTCCTTTCTCACTGAGGGATAAAGTTAAGACGTGGTTGAATTCGTTAGCACTTGGATCTATCAAAACTTGGGATGATTTAGCACAAAAATTTTATGCTAAATATTTTCCACAATTAAGAGAACTTGGGGTGATTTAGCACAAAAATTCCTTGCTAAATATTTTCCACCATAAGAAACTGCGAAGCTTAGAACTGATATTGAAGGGGAATCTATTTATGAAGCATGGGAACGATTTAAAGAACTCTTAAGAAAGTGTCCACGCCATGCTATACTAGACTGGTTAATAATTCAAACTTTTTATAATGAAATAGTTGGATCTCTTAGATCTATTATCAATTTTGTTGTTGGTGGTTCATTGATGTCAAAACCATTTCATGACACTTATGCTTTAATTGAAGAAATCACTACCAATAATTTTCAATGGCCTTCTGAGAGGGTGAATCCAAAGAAAGTAGCCAATATTCATGAGTTTGATGCATTTACTATGTTAGCAAATCAAGTTGCTGCAATTTTAAAAAAGTTAGACCAATTTGGGATATATTTTTCTCAACCAATTTCAATGATTGAAGAAAATTTAGGCCAAATGGTAGATTCTCAAGCATCATTAGAAACTTTGAATGCCATAAATAACAAGCAGAACAACCCATATTCAAATTATTATAACCCAGGTTAAAAGAACCATCCCAACTTTAATTAGAATAATACTACGAGTGATAATAATCAGTAATGAGGGAACAATCAAGGTTAACCCATTGGGAAACTAGAACAACCAAGGGAATAATAATTATAGATCTACTTATCCTCCAAGTTTCAATAGTAATACATAATTTAAGGAGAAGAAGTTGTCTATAGAAGAAGTGGTGTTACAAATGGGAAATCAGTTTCAAAGTCAAGGAGATATAATTTGAAATATTGAGAATCAACTTGGACAAATCACAAATTTATTAATTAATAGATCCCAAGGAACACTTCTTAGTAATACTGAAATAAATCTAAAAGACCAGAATAAAGGGCATGTAAAAGCCGTTCAACTTAGAAGTGGAAGAGAGTTGGAAGGTAGGATTAAAAAAGAAACTGAAGTAGAGAGAAGAAATAGAAGAATCAAAAGAGGATGCTCCAAAAGATTCTGGAAGACCTATTTAGGCACTTAAAGTTAACTTAAAAAAATCACCACCTCCATTTCCTCATAGACTTCATCAAAAGAAGTTGGATAAATAATTTTCAAAATTTTTGGAGATTTTTAAGAAGCTTGCAATTAATATTCCATTTGCGGAAGCCTTAGAATAGATGTCAAGCTATATAAAGTTTATGAAGGACAATCTCAATAAAAAAATAAAGTTTGAAGATAATGAGATTGTTGCACTTAATGAGGAGTGCAGTGTTATAATTCAGAAGAAGCTTCCTGAAAATCTTAAAGATCCTCGTAGCTTTACAATTCCATGTGCAATAGGAGACAGATTTTATGGGAAAGCCTTATGTGATTTAGGTGCAAGCATTAACCTTATGTCATTATCAATATTCAAAAGATTGGGATTAGGAGAAAAATCCCTACTACTGTAACTCTGAAGTTAGCAGATCGTTCAATAATGTACCCTAAAAGAGTTATAGAAGATGTCCTAGTGAAAGTGGATCAATTTATCTTTGTTGATTTCGTTGTGCTAGATATGGAGGAAGATAAAGAGATACCTATCATTATGGGGAGACCTTTCCTAGCCACAGGAAGAGCAATGATAGGTGTGTAAAAAGTGGAATTAACAATGTGCATCCATGAGCAAAATGTTAATTTTAACATTTCATGATCAATGAAATACCCTACAAAAGGTAAAGATGATGAATGTTATAGAATGGATGTTATAAGATATCTGAGTGAATGCCATTTCAAAACTAATTATGAAGAAAAATATGATGTAAAATATTTGGAACATAAGCAAGAAGAGGAATTAGATCAATGTGAAGATATTTTTAAGAAAGATTCAAACTATGTTTGAGAAAGTTTTGAAATTTTGGACACGATAGACAAACATAAATTATTTTATGCATCAATTATTGAGTTGAAGTTACTTCCTGATCATTTAAAATATGCCTTTTTAGGAGATTCCTCTACTTTAACAGTTATAATTTCCTCAAAGTTAACGATGGAAGAAGAAGAAAGGTTGATGAAATTCTAAAAAAATTGAAGAAAGTATTTGGATGGACAATAGCTGATATTAAAGGAACCAGTCCTTTAATTTGTATGAATAGAATTCATATGGAAGAGAACTACAAACCC
The DNA here is from genome assembly GCA_002079205.1 of Phalaenopsis hybrid cultivar. Lineage (NCBI taxonomy): Eukaryota > Viridiplantae > Streptophyta > Magnoliopsida > Asparagales > Orchidaceae > Phalaenopsis > Phalaenopsis hybrid cultivar. The sequence goes on along the minus strand of JXCR01146618.1, from coordinate 180,777 downwards.
AAAGCTAATCTTGAAAGTATACTGAATCCTACTATGAAAGAAGTTGTAAATAAAGAAATTTTAAAGTGGTTAGATGCTGGAATTATCTACCCTATTTAGGATAGTGCATGAGTTAGTCCAATTCATTGCGTTCCTAAGAAAGGAGGAGTAACTGTGACTGTGAGGGAACAAAATGAGTTAATACCAACTAGACAAGTTGCAGGGTGGCGAATATGCATTGTTTATAGAAAATTAAATCTTACCACTAGGAAAGATCATTTTTCACTACCCTTTCTAAATCAAATGTTGGATAGACTAGTTGAGCATAAATACTTTTGTTTTCTAGATGGATGTACCGATTATCACCAAATTTAAATAACTTCTGAGGATCAAGAGAAAACAACTTTTTACCAGTCCTTATGGTACTTTTGCTTTTAGAAGAATGCCCTTTGGTTTATGTAATGCTTCTGTTACATTTCAAAGATGTATGATGACAAGTTTTTGTGATTTATTTGAAAAAGGGATTGAAGTCTTTATGGATGATTTTTCAGAGTTCGGAACTTCATTTGACTCATGTCTGGAACATTTATCTAAAGTTCTTAAACGCTGTGAAGAAACAAATTTAGTCCTTAATGTGGAAAAATGCCAATTTATGGTAAGAGTAGGAATTATATTAGGACATAAAATATCAGAGAACGGTATGGAAGTAGATCCTGCTTAAAATCAAGTAATTGCTAATTTACCTTATCCAACAAATGTAAGGGAAATTAGGAGTTTTTTAGGACATGCTGAATTCTACAGGCAATATATTAAAGACTTTTCAAAAATTGCTAAGCCCTTATGTCATTTACTGGAGAAAGATACATTTTTTTAATTTTGATGAAGAATGCCTAAAAGCTTTTGAGCTATTAAAAAAAATTAATCACTGCACCAACTATAGTTTCACCAGATTGGAAAAACTTTTTGAGTTAATGTGTGATGTTAGTGATTATGCTATTGGAGCTATTTTAGGGTAAATATATGATAAAATTTTTAAAGTTATTTACTGTGCTGGTAAAACTCTTAATGAAACTCAAATTAATTATACAACAACTAAAAAAGAGTTATTAGCAATAGTTTATGCTTTTGATAAATTTAGATCATATTTAATTGGAACTCGTTGTGTAGTGCATGAAGATCATTCTACTATTAAGTACTTAATGAAAAATAAGGATGTTAAACCAAGACTTATAAGATGGATTCTTCTTTTGCAAGAATTTGATTTTATAATGTAGATCGAAAGGGGATTGAAAATTAAATTGTTGATCATTTGTCCAGGCTTGAATTAGAAAAACCACTCTATTTTGAAAAAAGAAATTAATGAACATTTTTTCAGATGAAAAATTGTTCACTATTATTGAGTGGCGTGTTCCGTGGTATGCCGACACTGTGAATTTTCTTGTTAGTGATATAATACCTTACGGAATGAAATACCAAAAGAAGAGGAAATTTATTTTTGAAGCTAAGACTTATTTTTGGGATGACCCAATTTTATATAAACAAGAAAAGTATCTTATTATTCAAAGATGTGTACCATTAGAAGAAACTTATGAAATTATCCAAAAATGAGATTTTGGGGGACATTTTGGTGTTGATAAAACAACATACAAAATTTTACAATCTAGATTTTATTGGGCTACGATTTTTAGAGATGTTAATGCTTATATCAAAACTTGTGATAGATGTCAACGTGTAGGCAATTTTTCTAGAAGAAATGAGATACCCCTCAATTATATTAGATTTTATGGGACCATTTATATCATCTTTAGGAACTATATATATATTCTGTTAGCAGCGGACTATGTATCCAAATGGATAAAAGTTGTTGCTTTACCTCGATGTGATGCTCAAAGTGTTGCAAAATTTTTTAAAATGAACATATTTTGTAGATTTGGGATCCCGAGAGTTATCATTATTGATGGGGGAAGGTCATTTCAGAAATGCCATAATGGAGAAGTTATTAAAAAAATATCATAAAATCATAGGATTACTACTACTTACCAGCCTTAGACAAGTGGTTTGGCTGAGTTATCCAATCAAGAAATTAAGGAATTATGGAAAAATCTGTGAATCCAACAAAAATGGATTGGTCAGTCAAACTTGTCTATGCTTTGTGGGCTTATAGGACTGCATAAAGAACTCTCATAGGAATGTCCCCATATAGGCTAATATTTGGGAAAGCTTGTCACTTACCTATTTAACTTGAGCATAAAACATATTGGGTAATTAAAGAGTTCAATTATAATTTGAAAGATGCTAGTGAGAAATGATTATTGTAATTAAATGAGCTTGAAGAGATGGAGGAATGAATCTTATGAAAGTGCTAAGATTTACAAAGAAAAGATGAAGAAGTGGCATGATCAAAGGATTCTTAATAAATTTTTTTTGCCAGGGCAACAAATTTTTGCTATATAATGAAAGGTTAAGATTATTTCTAGGCAAACTTAAGTCCAGGTAGATGGGCACATTTGTTGTGATGAAAGTTTATCCTTATGGAGCTGCGGATATTAAAGATCTTAAGACTGATAAAGTGTTTAAAGTGAATGGTCATAGACTGAAACCTTATTTTATATAGGATCAGCATAAATTTAATGAAGGAACAATGTTGGGTCAATCAAAATAAGCACTGGTTACGTCGGGCTGATGACTTTAAACTAAGCGCTTTGTAGGAGGCAAGCCATAGTTATCAGTGTGATTTTCTTTAATTATCATTTGTGTGTGATTAATAAAAATTAGGGTAGTATTTTTGAACTATAATGTGTTAATATTGATTTTAAAATATTATTTAGTGATCTATACATGTTAAAATGAGAATTTGGACATAAGTTGACTGGTGCAAAAATGTGTACTGGCGCTTAAGCGCGACAGTTAAAAGAAATGTGCTAAATTAAGATTCTAGAAGGTTTAACCGTCAATTGGTTTGTAAAATTGTGCCAAGACAATTCCTAGACGTGTCTAGGAGTTATTAGAAGGATTTAGGCCTATAAGTAGAAGGGTTTAGTGAAGGGATTTTGCCCCAGATCATTTTTAGGCCTAAAAGTCTAAGAGAATATTTTCATGGGAGATAGATTTATAGAAGAAGGAAGAGACCATGAGGAAGAGATTTATTAGTCAAAGTACACAGGAGATGTATAACAGTTACTTAGTCGTTAATATCGAAGGAATATCGGAAAAGATCAACAAAATTGAAACTACCATGGATGTGCTTGAGACCAAGGTAATTGAGATTCATGCACATCTTGAGCATATTGGATGGAAATTGAAAATGCAATTTAGCCATACTAGTTATATAGAGGAAGTGGATAAGGAGATGTTTCTTAAGTAGAAATGGATTGAAGAAGATAATATCAGAGCACGTCACCATCATCCATTTTATCAACTTTATATTCTGATTGCCCCGGGATAGACTAATGAATGACCAAAGTTTGTCCCATCAAATAAAGAATGGAATTAAGTTCTATGTTTGAGTTTATTTGTTTGGAGTTGTTGTGTTTATATTTTAGTGTTTGTTTTTAGTGTTTATGACTTTTTATGAGTTTAATTGTGTATGTTTGTTAGGTGTTTGTATTTCGAAATTTTTTTCATCCGAGATTATTTGGAGTGAGAATTAAGTGTTATATGAACTTGTTATTATTTTTGAATTAATATATATGTTTGTTTGTGTGAAAGTTTGTGTTATTTTTAACCTCAAATTGAATTGAGTTATAAAGAGAGTTTTGAGAGAGAGGAGAGTTGTAGGAGATGAAATTAGTCATTTAAGTGTTATAAGACCATTTAAGGGTGGTGTACTTAGGTAAATAGTGTATTTTACTTAAATTTAAAAATCTTAAAAATCTTTCACTGGTGCCTAAGAGCCGCATATCGCGCTTAAGCGCGAGCTAACCCGAGAGGCAGGCACCTAAGCGCCACTAATCGGGCTTAAGCGCTAGTTCACAAAAACTAGTTCACGAATGGTTAAAAGTGAAAATTTGAGCGAAAATGCCATTTTTATACTCCCATCACATTCAACCTCTCAAAATTGTGATTTTAGAGAGTTAGGGCACACCATTAAGTGGAGATTTCTTGGTGGAATCAAGAAAAATTTGCTAGATTTGGATTTCTTAAGGTAAGAGCTTTACTTCTATGCAAAAATTTTAGATTTTTACTATGTATTTTGAGTACATTTAGAAGATTTCAAAATTTCACTATTCATGGTGAAAAATGAGGGAAAATCTATGGAAATTGCATGGGAAGTGTACTTTAAGCTTTTGGAAGTTTAGTTTAGTAGTTTAGACTTGATTTTTGAAAATTTAAAAATTTGTAGAATGGCACCAAGATGGAAGAGGAGTAAAAGAAAGAGCTCTTTTGATTTAAGCAAGTTTGTCAGTTTGAAGGCTCAAGATAGGTATTGTGATGTGTTGTAATCATGAAAACTTATCCAGGAGCAATGCTTAAAAAATCTAGGTGGATCTGTGGAAGATATGATCGTTCATCGAAAGTGGGAACGATTCTATTGTTTTTTTTGATGTTGCAGTTATTTTTGTTGTTAAGGAGTTCTATGTTAACCTCCCTGAGGCTAAAGAAGATAGAGTCATGGTTCGAGAAAAGTTGGTACCTTTTTTACATGAGGTAATCGTTTTGTTCTACCATTTGCCACATGATATTTTATGTTTTTTATGCAAATTATAGTCCAACTGAGATGGAGCTAGATGAGATTATTTCTTATTTTACTAATGGAAGAGGACTTTGGAAAATCACTAATGAGAGGAGAGTCAATTTTTCCACATCAAAGTTAAGTGCACATTTGAAGGCATGGAACTTTTTTATTTCTGCTCGTCTGCTACCAACAAATCATCTCAGCAAAGTTACTAGAGAGAGAGTGACGTTAAATTATTATATCAAGGACAAAAAGCTCATCAACATTGGAGCTTTGATATATCAAACTATCATCAATTCTGTCACTGTTGTTGCTACTGCAGGTTTGGGATTTGTTGATACACCAAAAGTATATGCATTTTTAGACCCATATTTTAAACCTATTTTTGATGATATTACACTTTAATAGAAGGTATTCTGATGTTTTCTAGAAGGTTGTTGATTTTTAGGGCTTAAAGCAAAAAGTAACCAAAAAGGATGAAATTTGGAGTCAAAATGACGTTTTTGAAGAAATGCTCAGTGCCGGCAGCGCCGATGGCACAAAACAAATTAACGCAGAGGATTTTTACTCAGTGCCGACGGTGCCAGACCAGCGCCATCACGCTAAAGGTAGTGCTGACCCCGTTTCTAGAAGGTTTGATGTATTTGGATGATTTTTTGAAGAGTTTTTGGAGGCACCTCTTGGAGAACTGACCTTGGGCTCTATTTTGGGTCGAATTTCATCAGAAAAAGCGCTCCTCTATATTTTTCACTCCTCTACTTTCATTTTTTACACCACATCATTCCATTCCACTTCCATATTGGAGTCAATTAGTGATTTTGCTTTCATAGTTTAGATTTTTGGTGGTGAGATTCAATGTGAAACTTTCTGTAAGAGTGTTGGAGAAGGAGAAAAGTGAGAGATATCTTCTTCCTGCATTTATAAGGAAAGGCTACAAAGGATTTGCTTTGAGAAAGAGTTTTCAGATAAGTATTGTTTGTTTATCAGTGTTGTGTGAACTTTATTTTATATATGAAATTTATGTTTTGTTATTTCTTTCTCATGAAGTTTGAGTAGTTCCCTCTATCTCTCTCTCTACTACGAGATATGCTAAAATGAAGAGATAATATGAATGTGTCAATATTAAATTGTAAAATAAATTATGATGATTTTTCAACTCTGAACTTAATTTACTTTTTGATCTGGCCAGTTGAATTCTTAAAATGTGTTGTGAAACATATGATCCGGGAAATAGAGTATGAGTTCGACAATAGATTAAGGATCACATTTGATTCCATGAAGGAGAACATCGTTTATGAAATTAAGTGCAAATAAATAGGAATATAATCTTTGTTGGGTGTAGAATTGGAGAACCTTTAGGGTGACAGACTAAAATCTTCAATTCAGTCTTAGTGTTTAAAAACTGAAACTGAAGGGAAGTGGGAGCTCTGGAGTGGGAGCCGGTATCTTCCTAGCCTAGCCACGGATTTAGGGACTAAACGCTGAGATTAGCCAATAATTTTCTATGCACTGTATCAGGGTAGATAATTAATATTGCTCCTATTTTGCACAATACATATTATGAACATTTTTCTCATCTTATTTTACCATAGCCTCATTGTAGTGGGAGGGATGCTTTTTCACATAAGAATCTCCGTTACATAAACATAGTTAATAGACTAGTATTTACTAAAATTTTACATATTTGATTTGATAATAGTTTAGAAATTTAATTTTGATTACATCTCAACAATCAAAATTTGTGCCAGTGATTTCAATTCACTTTCTATGAATTTCCTAGCACATTTGTCATTTACAATTCAAACCTTCTCCGTAGGATCGATATTTGGGGCTTAAATAGAAAGTCCATTATTACTTGATAACCATACGTATACTTGCGTACAATCTGAATATTAATTGATTATATTTAATTAAATTTTACACAATCTATCGCAATAAAAAGTCAGACATTTGCTACCTTGATCTTTTCATTATGTGAGCAGGCGGGTGTAAAATATGATAGCTAGGAGAAGTACTGTTGCCTCTAAAGCCTATCACAAAGGTGAATGTGAAGAATTATTCTGAACATTCTGCTTTTAGCTGGAGAGGAGGATTTTCTATGAGTTATGGAATAGAAATGTCTACTGTTTCTACATCTGCTTCTTCCATGTCAAAGTTAAGTGCACCTTCAAAGGCATGACACTATTTTATTTCAGCCCGTCTATTACCAATAAATCATCTCAGTGAAGTTACCAGAGAGAGAGTGACATTAAATTATTATATCCAAGAAGGAAATCTCATCAACATTGGAGCTTTGATATATCAGACTATCATCAGTTCTGCCACTGCCGCTACTACAGTAGGTCTAGGATTTGCTTCCTTAATCTTTTCTTTATGTGAGCTGGCTGGAGTAAAATATGATAGCTGGGAGGAATTACTGTTGCCTTTAAACCCTATTACAAAGGTGAATGTGAAGACTTATTCTAAACATTCTATTTTTGGCTGGAGAGGAAGATTTTCAAGGAGTTATGGAATGGAAACGTCTGTTGCTTCTACATCTGCTGCTTCTACATCCAGACCATTGACCATAGGAAAATATGTTGAGATTTTCATACCTATTTTATACTATTTTTAATGATATTGCACTTTAAATAAATGTATTTTTGATGTTTTATTACAGGAATGATGAATTAGGGTCATTGGAGCAAAAAGAAGCAAAAAGATGCAAAAAGGAGTGAATTTGGAGCGAAAATAACCAAAATGTGGAGATTTGAACTAGGGCGCCGACGGCGCCCTTAACGCCGCCAACAGCGAGTTTTTTTTCCGAGGCTACAGGACAAAATTCTCTAGAAGTCCACCGACGGCACCCTTGAGGCCGCCGACGGTGATCTCAAAGGTTATGCCTACTCAAGCTTTCGATAAGGCAAAATTTTGAAGGGATGCTTAGGCAACTCTTGGGAAAGCTCATCGACAACTTTAAAAGACTATTTTGGCCAAAAATTGGAAGAGGCTGGAGAAGGGGAGACTCAAATNTGGCCAACCACCTTGGTGGCTGGAAAATGGCCAAAACCATGGCAACGAAATGGGATTTTCACCCAATTCAAATCCAAAGGCCAAATCAGCCTAGCTGCTCATTGGAGCTTCTTTGCCCTCCNGGGATTTTCACCCAATTCAAATCCAAAGGCCAAATCAGCCTAGCTGCTCATTGGAGCTTCTTTGCCCTCCACATAAGCAACCAAATGCACCCCTCAATTGGCCCTTGCAGCCAGCCTAGGCCATTTTATTTAAACTCCCCCTCCATGGATAAAAAAAGAGAGCTTGAAATTTCTTGGGGAGACTCTGTAAAACTTATTCAAGAGCTTCCTGGAGACCTCTTGAGCTTAACCAAACCTTCCCTAGCCACTCAAATCCATTGCTCGAGTTCAGTTTTCGAGCTCAATTTCAAGGCTAAAATAAGAAATCCTCCAAAAATCCACCAAATTCAATGTAATTGTACCCACACCCTCCCAACATGAAGAGAAGAAGATCCCCCACAAAACCCCATCATCCGACCACCCTAAGGTGGACTTCGAGCAAACCACCAAATCAGCCTTGGTCAAATTTGGGTCTAGGGATTTCACCACGACTAGAGGCTCCATCCCTAGTCTCCTGGGACCCACACAAAGCTTCTACAAGCATCCAATCAAGGCTACCCCTCTTGAACAAAGGTATTCAAAGTTAACCCTAAACCGAGCTTCTTTTAATTATTCATGAATAAATAGTCAATATAAGGGTTCCTCAACCGTATGGATGTGTTCTACTAGTCAATATGAGCATTTAAAAAAACATTTCACTCAATTTCGTTGAGAATTTAGTGAAATATTAACATTTTAAAATGGACAATTTTCGGGTCAAGTTCATTTGGGACGATGACCCTTTGACCGTCGGATCAAGTGTGTATCAATCGGGTGGCCCTGATCGAGTCAGATGGAGCGCGATCCGATAGGGGCAGGAATGAGCTGGCTGGTAGCGCCAATCAGGCAGCGACACATGGCCTGTTCGACTCGTACAGGGTTGACATGGATAAGTAGAAAAATAAAGGCTTTTTCTTATTTATTTAATCCCCCCAAACTTCAAAAATACATAACTTTATGTAGAAAAATCACAAAAATAAAATAAAAATACCCTCTTTCTCATTGAATAGAGGAGAACAATGTTGATTAAAATTTATGTCAATTTGATGAATATTTTTTTTTAAAAAAAAATTAATAAGTGTTAGGAGTATTTTAACTCTCCATGTATGTAGACTTANGTTTCCCTCCATCCAAAACTGCTAAACTTAGAAATGACATAACATCATTCTATCAGATTGATGGAGAGTCAAGATACAAGCTTGGGAGAGATTTAAAGATCTTCTTAGGAATTAGATTGATGGAGAGTCAATATATGAAGCTTGAGAGAGATTTAAAGATCTTCTTAGGAAATACCTCTTCGTTACCAGATTGGTTGATAATTTAAACTTTTTATAATGGATTAGTGGGATCTCTTAGATTGATTATATATGTTGCGGTTGGTGGTTTGTTAATGTCAAAACCATTTGATGAGGCTTATTCATTAATAGAAGAGATGA
>JXCR01146618.1:146258-170899 GCA_002079205.1 Phalaenopsis hybrid cultivar | reverse complement strand
GGATTGGAAGTATTTATGGATGATTTCTCTGTATTTGGAACATCATTTGAAGCATGCTTAAATTATCTTGAAAAAGTTTTAGAGTTATGCGAAAGAACTAATTTAGTTCTGAATTGGGAAAAATGTCAATTTATGGTTGCAGGAGGAATTGTGTTAGGGCATAAAATTTTGGAAGATGATATGGAAGCAGACCCTACAAAAATTCAAGTTATATCTAAACTAACACCTCCTACTAATGTACTAGAGCTTGGGAGTTTTCTCGGACATGTTGATTTTTACAGGCGTTTTATTAAAGATTTTTCAAAAATTACCAAACCTTTATGCCAACTTCTAGAAAAGGACAAGAAATTTGAATTTATTGAAAGTNTTTGAGTTTACTGAAGACTGTTTAAATGCCTTTGAGTTATTAAAAGAAAAGCTAATCACAGCCCCTATAATAATTTCACCTAACTGGGAGAAATCATTTGAACTGATGTGTGATACTAGTGATTATGCTATTGGAGCTGTTCTTGGACAAATGTATGATAGGATTTTTAAAGTTATATACCACGCTAGTAAAACTCTTAGNGAATTGATGTGTGATGCTAGTGATTATGCTATTGGAGCTGTCCTTAGACAAAGGTATGAAAAGATTTTTAAATTTATATACTACACTAGTAAAACACTTTATGATGCATAAATAACTACACTGTTACTGAAAAAGAGTTACTGGCTATTGTGTATGCTTTTGACAAATTTAGATCCTATTTAATTGGTACTAAATGTGTTGTGCACACTGATCACTCTGCTATTAAATATTTGTAAAAGAAGGATGTTTGTTGTGCCCACTGATCACTCTGCTATTAAATATCTAATGCAAAAGAAGGATGTCAAACCAATGTGTGCATAATGATCACTCTGCTATTAAATATCTGATGCAAAAGAAGGATGCTAAACCAAGGTTGGCATACTGATCAATCTGCTATTAAATATCTAATGCAAAAGAAGGATGCTAAACCAAGGTTGATATACTTTTGATGCAAAAATTTGATCTTGTGGTTATTGATAGAAAGGGAACTGATAATCAAATTTTATGTGTTGTGCATACTGATCACTCTGCTATTAAATATCTAATGCAAAAGAAGGATGCAAAACCAAGGTTGATTAGATGGATTCTCTGCTATTAAATATCTGATGCAAAAGAAGGATGCCAAACCAAGGTTAATTAGATGGATATTATTGAAGAAGGATGCTAAACCCAGGTTGATTAGATGGATATTTTTTATGCAAGAATTTGATCTTGTTTTATTGATAGAAAGGGAACTGATAATCAAATTGCTGATCATTTGTCAAGATTAGAAAATTATTGATAGAAAGGGAACTGATAATCAAATTGCTAATCATTTGTCGAGATTAGAATATCATGAGTTATCTGACACCGACAATGAAATTATGGACAATTCCCCTGATGAACAACTCTATAATATTAACGAGTGGAAAATACAATGGTATGTTGATATTGTTAATTATATTGTAAGTGATATTTTTCCACCTATGCTGACATTTTAACAACAAAGAAAATTCATTCATGATGCGAAAGCATATTTTTGGGATGAGCCTTGTTTATATAAACAATGTAAGGATCTTATTATGAGAATATGTGTACCTTATGAAGAAACTGATCTAATTATTCAGAAATGTCATGATTCTGAATTTGGAGGATATTTTAGAACTGATAAAACTGCTTATAAAATTTTACAAGCTTGATTCTATTGACCTACTCTTTTTAGAGATGTTTACAGATACAAAAAAATTTGTGATTGATGCCAACGAGTAGACAATATATCTAAAAGAATTGAAGTGCCTCTGAATTTCATGTTAGAAGTTGAGATCTTTGATGTTTGCNCAGATTTAGAGTATCCATTTACACCAATGAAAATTACTGTGGAAAAACCTCCACCACCGTTTCCTCAAAGATGAAAGCAACACAAACAGGATAAGTAATTTTCCAAATTTTTAGAAATTCTTAAGAAGTTAATTATTCAGAAAAAGCTTCCTAAAAAATTAAAAGATCCTGGTAGTTTCACTATACCATGTGCTATCGGTGAAAAAGTTTATGGAAGAGCATTATGTGATTTGGGAGCCAGCATTAATCTTATGCCTCTATCAATTTTCAAAAGATTGGGATTAGGAGAAGTCTCACTTACTTCTGTAACTCTACAGTTAGCAAATCGTTCAGTTACATATCCTAAGGGAGTTATAGAAGATGTGTTAATAAAAGTTGATAAATTTATCTTTCCTATAGATTTCATTGTTTTAGATATAGAGGAAGATAAACAAATACCTATTACAAATTTATCTTTTCTATGGATTTCATTGTTTTAGATATGGAGGAAGATAAAGAAATACCTATCGTTTAGGGAGACCATTTTTAGCTACTGGAAAAGTTATGATAGATGTTCAAAAAGGAGAATTAATCATGAGAATTAATGATCAAGAAGTGACCNTTACAAATTCAAGGAAATCAATTACAAAATCAAGGAACTGCTATTAAGAATATTGAAAACCAATTGGGATATATCGCTATTGCGCTTAGTAACCAAATATTAGGAACTTTTCCTAGTACTTTGGAACCAAATCCTAAAGATCAAGGAAAAGAACAAATCAAAGCAATACAATTACGAAGTGGAAAAGAATTGGAGACAAGAGTGCAAAAAGAAATAGAAATTGAAAAAGAGAAAGTGGATACTAAAAAAGAAAAGGATCATGAATACCCAGATTTAGAGTATCCATTTACACCAATGAAAATTACTGTGGAAAAACCTCCACCACCGTTTCCTCAAAGATGAAAGCAACACAAACAGGATAAGTAATTTTCCAAATTTTTAGAAATTCTTAAGAAGTTAATTATTCAGAAAAAGCTTCCTAAAAAATTAAAAGATCCTGGTAGTTTCACTATACCANTGTAATACACCTGCAACATTCTAGAGATGTATGATGTCCATATTTAGTATGNTTTTATTTTTGATCTCCACTATTTTATAAGATCTAGAGAACTCCCCAAAAAAATTTCAAAGCATTATAGGTACAGCTGATGGTCTAAGTTGATTTTCTAAGTTAAATATCTTTTTTGGCACTTAAATGATTTTTTAAAAATCAAAATATAACTCAAAAATTTTNACTTAAAAAAATCCAAGAAAATTTTGGAAGGTTTACTATGAGTAGAGAACCTTAATGAAAATTTTTCATGAGCCAAGTCATTTAAAATGCACCTAATTTTTACAAACACTAAATCACTAAGATAATTAATTTTGGAGAATATAAATAACAAAATGATTTTATTTTTGATCTCCACTATTTTATAAGATCTAGAGAACTCCCCAAAAAAATTTCAAAGCATTATAGGTATAGTTGATGGTCTAAGTTGATTTTCCAAGTTAAATATCTTTTTTGGCACTTAAACGATTTTTTAAAAATCAAAATATAACTCAAAAATTTATAAAAACTTATTTTTTGAGTTCCCTGTGATCAAAGGTATTTTATAAAAATAAAATTGTATTTAAAATAAAACTTCATTTTTAGGCTATTTTTAAATATTTAAAATAATTAAAAATTCATAAAAATTACAAAAATAATAAATTTCATAAAAAATGTTCTAAATTGTTTTCTAAATAGTTAANTAAAATAATTAAAAATTCATAAAAATCACAAAAATAATAAATTTCATAGAAATGTTCTAAATTGTTTTCTAAATAGTTAGAAACAATTGGGATATTTTTCGTGATTCTCTAAATAAAGATATGGTATTTTGAAGCTTAAAATAATTTTTAAAGGCGAAAAAATGGATTTCCACTAAAATAATTCCAATAAATTAAAAAAAAAATTAGAAAAAGATAAATTTTGCTTCCCTGGATTCTCTGACCTCAGGGAGATTTTTCAAAAATTTAAAACTAAATTTTTGCCATTTAAAATATTTTATATTTAATAAATACTCCAGAATTTACAATAATTGTAATAATTTAAATAAAATCTAAAAAATCATGAAATTTGGTTCAAAGGCTTTTCTACCCTAAAGTTACATCCAATAAAAATATCAAGGGATTGGGATTTACCGTGGTCAAGTTAAGAATTTTCTTTGAAAAATCCTATTTTTGCATAAAAATAATTATGTAAATTAAATTAAATTTTGAAAAATCATATTTTCTTCTCTGATGTCTTAACTGACTCATGAATGAGATAAGATGAAAATTTCAAAGTCATTTGAATTAAATTTGACAAATTATGAAGTGTTAGAGCCTTAGGGGCAAAGATGTAATTTTGGAAAAATTAGCCTTAATTAACATTTAGGCTTAATTTAAGGAGGAAAATGGGTAACCTCTGATCTTAATAAATTTATTTTATGTTTGAAACACAAGCGGTTAATCGGTAGAAACCAATCTCACTTTCTTAATTGAAAAAGATAAGTTAATAAATTTTCAAATTATTAAAATTTGGAAGTTTATTAAAATAAAATTNTGTTTGAAACACAAGCGGTTAATCGGTAGAAACCAATCTCACTTTCTTAATTGAAAAAGATAAGTTAATAAAATTTCAAATTATTAANTTAACATTTAGGCTTAATTTAAGAAGGAAAATGGGTAACCTCTGATCTTAATCNTAAAATTCACATCCATAATATTCAAAATATAAAACAACTCAAAATTTAATCACAAACATTACACAAAACAACAATTGCAACTAAATTAAGATGTCTCTATCGGATGATCGGGAATCCATCGGAGGAGGTAACCTACGGTTGCTAACGAGGCTTCCCACATTCTAAATAAAATTATGGAACTCATTAAGTTGAGTTTAGTAAATTCATTTGGACTAAGTGAATCCAATAGAAAATAATGGTGCCGAAATGAGGGAACCATAGGATCCTAATCGGTGTCACTCTAATCAACTTTAATATGCCCCTATAAAATTTAAAGAACTTCAACCATAGGACCACCTGATTTGACATTATAATTTGACACACTAGAAAACTCAAACTCTTCGCGGTAGGGGTTTGGAGCTAGCATGGTAGGCAGCACGACCATCTTCAATAGCAAAACATGTGTTTCCCAACTAAACTAATCTTTCTTTCTTAGAGTTAAACAACAAAGCCATAGGAGTTTAAGATTGCTTGCTTATGCAACGTAAATCCTCACCTTATCTTTAGGCTTTTGTATAGCTCTGTTATACAATATAAGCCCTAAATCGTCTTAGGATTCCGAGGCTGTCATTTGTCACGACCTAAATCCTCACATCTTTCAGGCTATTTGTGTGATGGTTTCACATGAATGTAAGCCATAACTAATAAAATTGGTAGGATGAAACACCTAAATATTTATCCTCAAAAATGAAGCCAAACATTAGGATAGCTTGGAAAGTCACCAAGATTCTCCTCTAGATCCATGACATCCCATAGTTCTTCCTCCTTTGGACTCTACAACAAAATGTTCCCAATTTAAACAAATCCCCTTTCACACTTCTACGTACGATCTCTTTGTTCGATTTCGTTGAAGAGTCCTACCCTTTGAAATTCCTTGAAGATAATATTTCTTGATTTTTATTGAGAGTTATTTCGTTGAAGAGTCCTACCCTTTGAAATTCCTTGAAGATAATATTTCTTGATTTTTATCGGGTCTCATTGAAAAGTCCTACCCTTTGAAACTCCTTGAAGATAATATTTCCTGATTTTTATCGAAACATTGAAAAGTCCTACCCTTTGAAACTCCTTGAAGATAATATTTCTCCTGATTTTTATCGAGGTTGGAGTCCTACCCTTTGAAATTCCTTGAAGATAATATTTCCTGATTTTTATCGAGAGTCTTCTAAGCTACCCTTTGAAAATTTTATTCTACAATAAAAATGTTCCAAATTTGAACTAGTCCCCTTTCACACATCTACGTCCGATTTCGTTGAAGAGTCCTACCCTTTGAAATTCTCTTTCACACCTCTACATCTGATCTCATTGAAAAGTCCTCCCCTTTGAAACTCCTTGAAGATAATACTCACCTCTACGTCCGATTTTGTTGAAGAGTCTTACCCTTTGAAATTCCTTGAAGATAATATTTCTACTCTACGTCCGATTTCGTTGAAGAGTCCTACCCTTTGAAATTCCTTGAAGATAATATTTCTCATTTTATCGAGAGTTTTCTTAGGTGACTTTGGTCATTTAAGATGTAATTAACTATAGGGGCTTACCCTGATTTCGTTGAAGAGTCCTACTCTTTGAAATTACTTGAAGATAATATTTCCTGATTTTTATCTCTTCTTAGGTGACTTTGGTCATTTAAGATGTAATTAACTATAGAGGCTTGCCCTTATAGGATGCATGTCTAAACCCAGCTTAATATACCCTATTTAATTCTTTATATTAAATAGGGGAACTTGTTGGCAAATACAAAGGTTTCACAGACTAGACGGTTGTCATACTTTTTTAGCTCATTTGATCGAGCCTCATCCTCAAGTCATGTGTTTATCCTTTGGGATAGATACATTGTTTGAGGTATAGTGCTCTTTCTTTTAAACTATGAAAATTATGGGATCAGTTTGATTTCATACTTTTCTAAACTTCAACGTCCTTCTGAAATGGGCGATGAGATTTGAAATCCAGTGACTGACAGCTTCTTACGGGCAACCCCACTAACACAAAATAGAGCTGACAGCTTCTGGCGACTCCGCTGGGGACAGGCTTTTCTCTCCATATAAATCAAGAAATATTATCTTCACACATCGGTAATTTGTGCATGTCCCTCTTGGACCAAATTACCCTTCTTCTGTTAGCATACTTTACCCATTTCTATCTTCGGAAGGTACAGTTAACTCCTTGGACTTCAGGACTAGTTGTTCAACCATCTTTGAACAGAGGGGTTCAGAAGGTTGTTAAGGACTCTTTAATTTTTATGTGGGGTCGGATCCTCAATAGGTGTGTCGGTGAACTAGTTCCACCTGTGCATTGTGCGTTGTAAAGTTGGTCCTGCACTGGGTCCTAAAATTTACATTTCTTCATCTCCTTCGGGTTTGGGTTTGCTTTTCTGTGAATCAAGCCAAGTTGTTTCACCTCTTCATGCTTATTCAATTTGCTAATTGCAACTCTTCGATTCTTTAATCACAAATGAATAACAAATTTGAAAAATAAATTAATAAAGAATGCCCAGTTTATAAGACACGTGCATCAATTTGAGTACTGTCGAAACTGTAAGGCACGGGACATCGCTGACTTTCGAAAATTCTTCAAATGACAGGGACAATGTCTTTACCAAGGTTGATCTTTTCTTTTGTCTCTGGAATGAAGTTCACTATCAATAAGGATGAACTGCCTGACTTGATAGTTATTAAATTTGGACAAGGGTTTGATGATATTGGAGTTAAGTTCGGAAAGGTGGCTGTCACAGTGATGAAGTTTGAAATATATAAGTTTGTGGAGCCTATTGTAGAGTTCAACTTGAAGTCTACCAAAGAATTCTCCCCTTCAAAGGTGTTGATTGAAAAGAGCCCTACTAATATTGGAAAGTCTGTCATTGGGAGCGTTGAGATTACTTCGAGAAATGTTTTTACTTCTATTACCGGATACACTGTCACCGTGCCAACTGTTTTGCCGAGTAAGGGAAAAGAATATCTACATGAGGAAGATTCAGTTGACACTTATGTCCCACTACTTTCTAGATTTGAGATTGGGTCCAATTCAAAGCCTGCACAACTGATAAAGGCACAGGAAAGGAGGCGTGGCCAGGAAATTTTGAAAGCCAAAAAACCTCAACAATCCCGCCAACAATAGACACAACAATATAGCCAATCTAGCCTACAACTGCCTCAGGGAAGATCATACCGAGCAGAGAATAAGAGGATGTCCTTGGCAGAACGACAAACAGTGGTGTATTCCTTTAAAGAGGAAGTCGTGTCGAAGGTGTTCCATGAATTACTAAAGGAACAAGGATTTAGTCTACCAAAGCCAAAAAAGCCAGAGGAAGCCAATATGAAAGATCATCCTCAATATTGTCCATACCACCAGTTACTCGGTCACACCATAGAAAACTGCTTCATCTTCAAGGATTGGCTTAAGGAGAGTTTCAAAAGTGGAAATATAACTATCCCGAAAGAGTATTTGAAAGAACCTGAAAAGTGTTCCGTAAATATGATTTCGGTTGATTCAATTAACTTCTACACAACTACACCGGTGCACAACAAAAGAAATGATATTCTTCAAAAATCTCCAATTGACCTAAAAGTAATCAAAGGGAACACGATTGACGCTAAGCTGGAGAGACTCTGAGCCAATATTGCGCAATTATCTGAAGAACAAAGAAAAGATAATAATGATGAAAATTATGATGTGTCAGATTACATGGACGAAGGATTAACAGAAATCAATGTCGTCGAGACCCGAGCCGAGTTATCTGTGTGTGACGCTCCATCTTCTGGTGAGGAGAATGCAACAGATGAGAGGAAAGGGGCCACCCAACAAAGGGACGAACATATCAATCATCTCAAAAATAAAATTGAAGAATTGACGACCACCGTTATTGTAATGCAAAGACAGTCACAATCACCGCAGATGAC
Organism: Phalaenopsis hybrid cultivar; assembly: GCA_002079205.1. Classification (NCBI taxonomy): domain Eukaryota; kingdom Viridiplantae; phylum Streptophyta; class Magnoliopsida; order Asparagales; family Orchidaceae; genus Phalaenopsis; species Phalaenopsis hybrid cultivar. The sequence goes on along the minus strand of JXCR01146618.1, from coordinate 162,331 downwards.
ACTTCCAGAAATGAACCAACCAAATACCATTCATGTTGCAGATGAAAGAAAAGAATTCACCTCTGATGAAAAATGAAAGAAATACTCTGTCCAAAGCGTCATACCAAAAAATGAATTTAAACAAATGGTTGAACAAGTTCGGGAGGCCTTAACCCAATCTAAGGGCGGTGCATTTATTTTAAAGGGTAGACCCTACCCGGAGGAGTTTGATGCTGTACCCTACCCCAAGGGTTTTGTGTCACCAAAATTTAAGCTATTTGACGGGATTGGAATTCCCAGAAAGCACAACACATTTCTGAGTNACCCGGAGGAGTTTGATGCTGTACCCTACCCCAAGGGTTTTGTGTCACCAAAATTTAAGCTATTTGACGGGACTGGAATTCCCAGAAAGCACAACACATTTCTGAGTCAGTTGTGGCAATACATGAAATAACAAAGCTTTACTCTGTCAACAGTTCGTCAGCAGCCTGTCAGGAGTTGCTTTCAATTGGTATGCCGAGTTGATCACGGATCGGTGAAGACATTTGACGAGTTAGAACAGCTATTTGTAAAAAGATTTACTGCAGTGCAGCATCATATTTCTATGGAGATCTCGTGGTAGGNTTTACTCTGTCAACAGTTCGTCAGCAGCCTGTCAGGAGTTGCTTTCGATTGGTATGCCGAGTTGCTCAACGGGTCGGTGAAGACATTTGATGAGTTAGAACAGTTATTTGTAAAAAGATTTACTGCAGTGCAGCATCATATTTCTATGGAGATCTCGTCGTAGAAAAAAAAAGCCTAACGAGACTCTAGTAGATTATATTTTGAGGTGGAGAAATCTTAGCATGAAATTTGAGCCTCAACTAAAGGAACAACATGCAATTGAGATTTTACTCAAAATCATCCATGGACCGATAGCTTTTATGCTTAAGGGACTCACAATCAAGTCTTTTGAGAAGTTACTCAAGAAAGCTAGCAATCTGCAAGAAGAAGTCAAGCATATGGATTCTCATGAGAAGGCTGGGAAGTCCAGGATAACCAAGATATTCGAGAAGAAATCTGGGACAGTTTCTATGGTTAGAAGGGGAAAACGACATTTTCAAATAGAATTAGAACAACATCAACAAACCTTCCAACATCCTTGTCAGAATATTCAGCAATCATCTCAGCAGAGACCTTACCGGACATATGAAAGACAAGTTCCAATCATGAACACTCGATCAAATGGGATATATTCTTTTAAAGATGAAACAACAAATAGGATGTTCCGCATTCTGATCAAGAATCTCGAGATCAGGTTACCTAAGCCAAAGAAGCCCGATGAGGCCAACAAGAAAGGACATCCGAGATATTGCCCGTACCACAGATTCGTTGGACACACCATAGAAGAGTGTTGTAGTTTCAAATACTTGCTTGAGGATAAGTTCAAGAATGGGGATGTAACAATCCTGGAAGAATATTTGAAAGGAACCTGAAAGAGGTTCTATTAATATGATTTTGGTCGATCTGTTTGTTCTAACCCATTCCTATGCAATTGCCAACGAATGAAATGCCTCTTGGCTACTATTGTACTACTATTTTTGTTTAAATGGGAAATTAGCATGATCAATGTTAGTCTATTCCATCCCTCCCAATGCAATTAATGAAAAGAAAGGGTTTGTTGTTGTTCAAAATTGTGCAATATTTAAAAAAAAAAACTGATCACCTCANCGCAATTAATGAAAAGAAAGGGTTTGTTGTTGTTCAGGATTGTGCAATATTTAAAAAAAAACTGATCACCTCATNCGATCTGTTTGTTCTAACCCATTCCTATGCAATTGCCAACGAATGAAATGCCTCTTGGCTACTATTGTACTATTATTTTTGTTTAAATGGGAAATTAGAATGATCAATGTTAGTCTATTCCATCCCTCCCAACGCAATTAATGAAAAGAAAGGGTTTGTTGTTGTTCAGGATTGTGCAATATTTAAAAAAAAACTGATCACCTCATAGAAAAATTTGGATGTTTTGATAAGACTATGACTTCAGGGGAGAATGAAATTGATGCCCTAATAACTGAGTCATCCACTTTAAAGATTTCAAACTGGGTCCTAAGTTGATTTCAAAATAAGATAGTGTGGTTGAAATATGAGTAATTGACTCGGGATATTACGAGCCTTTTAATTTCCTGCCACATGATTGGGTCNGTTTTGATAAGACTATGACTTCAGGGGAGAATGAAATTGATGCCCTAATAACTGAGTCATCTACTTTAAAGATTTCAAATTGGGTCCTAAGTTGATTTCAAAATAAGATAGTGTGGTTGAAATACGAGTAATTGACTTGGGATATTACGAGCCTTTTAATTTCCTGCCACATGACTGGGTTCTGACTTTCAAACGAGTTATAATATCCCAGAATTCGACTTAAGAAACATTTGGGGATTATTAGTCAAGGGAATTTGGACATTCAAAATTTTTAAAAGAAATATGTTCCACCAGATATAGTAATTTTCAGAAAATAAAGGGAGCAAAAAAAATTGTTGTGTGAAAATTTCCCGAGAAGAAGCTTGAGGTGAGCTTATAATAAAAAATTGGTGTATGGATTAAGACATTCAAAATATTTAAATCATGATCTATCAGATATATTAATTCTCAACAAAACATTAGAAAAAAGGGATTATGTGCAAAGTTTGAAGCAAAAAAAAAAAAAAAACAAAGCAAAAGAAAAGTTTCCTTGAGAAGAAGCTTGAGGTGGACGTATAATCAAAAATTGGTGTCTGAGTTTCCCTTGATTAATGAAACTTAAAATGCTCTCTTAACAAAATTCTTTTGATATTATATTTAAGAAAAAGTTCAACAATCTTGTGTCTTTTGGTCGGTTATTAATTGTCTCAGAAATATCTTTGGAAAATGAAAAATGTTTTGATCACACGACCAAAATTCTGAAATCTGCTTAGGCTCAGNGTTTGAAGCAAAAAAAAAAAAAAATCAAAGCAAAAGAAAAGTTTCCTTGAGAAGAAGCTTGAGGTGGACGTATAATCAAAAATTGGTGTCTCAGTTTCCCTTGATTAATGAAACTTAAAATGCTCTCTTAACAAAATTCTTCTGATATTATATTTAAGAAAAAGTTCAACAATCCTGTGTCTTTTGGTCGGTTATTAATTGTCTCAGAAATATCTTTGGAAAATGAAAAATGTTTTGATCACACGACCAAAATTCTGAAATCTGCTTAGGCTCAGAAAAAAAAGAATTAAAGAAATGACGATGATATTAGGAGTTAATGGAAATTCAAACCTGGAGTCATATCCTTCAGTGTCCAACAAATACAACTCTAACTTCAACTCGAAGAACGTTAAAAGGATTTCTCAAAGACAACTTCAGTAAACTTTACAGAATCTGCAACAAACGAAATGATGACTGCTACAAAAAAAGCTACGAATTTGCGGCCTCTTCAACCGTGGTATCCGTAAAAATAACACATCTGTTATAAGTACTTGAAAGAGTATAGTTTTGATGGTACCTTAAGAATGAGCTATTTTCTACACTTGTCATTTGTCAGTGGACGATACTTCAAGAAGTACTATGCCTTGCAATGTTTCAGAGACAAAGACTCATTCCTAGAAACTCAGACGCTGTGCTTGTCTGAAACTGGGTCAAAATCCTAACAAAAAGAAAAGAAAATGATAAATTTATCGAGTTTGAGGATTCTTACTCTTTGCTTGCGTAGCACAACTACCATGGTCTGCACCAGATTTCTTCACATCCCCGCAGAATTTCACATTCTGCACAAAATCTCACAAAGTTACACAACTTTTCCTCACCAATGTCAATCTTTACGAATTACTCTTTGCTTACGTAGCACAACTTTTCCTCACCAATGTCAATCTTTGCGAATTACTCTTTGCTTGCGTAGCACAACTTTTCCTCACCAATGTCAATCTTTCAAATCAAATCCATAGGTTAAAGATTTTACATCTGATACCGTGTTGCTTTAGGAGCTCCTCCTATCGCAATCTTTCAACTCAAATTCAACAATACTCTAGAGGTTGAGGATTCTACATCCGATTTTGCGTTGCTTTAGATTCTCATCCTATTGCAATCTTTCAAATCAAATTCTAGAGGTTGATGATTCCACATCCGATTCCACGTTGCTTTAGGAGCTCATCCTATCGCAATCTTTCAAATCAAATTTTAGAGGTTGAGGATTTTACATCCGATTCTGGGTTGCTTTAGGAGCCCCTCCTATCGCAATCTTTCAAATCAAATTCTTGAGATTGAGGATTTCAATTCCGATACCACGTTGCTTTAGGAGCTCATCCTATTGCAATATTTCAAATCAAACCTAGAGGTTGAGGATTCTACATGCGATTCTGCATTGTTTTAGGAGCCCCTCCTATCGCAATCTTTGAAATCAAATTCTAGAGGTTGAGGATTTTACATCCTATTCTGCATTAGTTTAGGAGCTCCTCCTATTGCAATATTTTAAATTAAATTCCAGAGGTTGAGGATTTTACATCCGATACCGTATTAATTTAGGAGCTCATCCTATGACAATCTTTCAAATCAAATTCTTGAGATTGAGGATTTCACATCCAATACCGTGTTGCTTTAGGAGCTCATCCTATCACAATCTTTTAAATCAAATTCCAGAGGTTGAGGATTCTACATCCGATTCCGCGTTGCTTTAGGAGCCCCTCATATCGCAATCTTTCAACTCAAATTCTAGAGGTTGAGGATTTTACATCCTATTTCGTGTTGTTTTAGGAGCCCCTTCTATCGCAATCTTTCAAATCAAATTTTAGAGATTGAGGATTTCACATCTGACACTGCATTGCTTTAGGAGCTCCTCCTATTGCAATCTTCAAAATAAAATCCTACGATATACAAGAGGTTGAGGATTTTATATCCGATTCCACGTTACTTTAGGAACCCCTCCTATCGCAATCTTTCGAATCAAGTTCAACGATATTCTTGAGGTTGAGGGAATAAGCCCTTCGATTAATTCAAGGCATCCTATTATCATCTTTTGAAATCAGTTTTAAGACCCCCTTAAATGGATTACGACATCTAATTCTTATTTCAGGATTGATACCCAAATTTCAACTCCCACCTCGGGGTCAATACATACATACTGATTCCCATCCTTTATAAATACCTGAAATTTCATAACTCAAAATTCACTCTCCGATCCCCAGCAAAAGTCCCTACTCCTTGATTTCAACCAGACGATCACCTGCTAATTCCCTAGCAGAAATAAATTACACACACAACTCTACACATACTTTTGGGTGAGTTGACTTAGGAGTTTGTATTCATTTTTGTTGATCTCGTCGGTCAACGCCAATACGCGCGGTGTGCTTGCCCAACACACCACACCTATTGGGGGTCCATTTGTTGACCTCACTTTTCGTTGAGGTTTAGTTTTTCCTCTTTTATAGCTTAAGGTGTAGCCATAGGACTTTCCTACTGACTATTCTTAGAAAATTTGACATGGAACCCTCACCATTAGAAATTCTACACTCCTCTTTACTCAACTTGATGTTTTATAAATTGGTCCTAACCTCAGTACTTAGTAGGTGAGGTCACTATGGGGGAAACTCAAGATGAGTCACCCTTAGGACTGCTGGACCTTAGGCCTGGGTGTTAGTCTAGAGCTAAGGCTCTCACTTGCAATCATTTGCACTCACAATCACTTACTACCTTAAACCCAAAACTTCTAGGCTTGGTCCCTTGATACTTTTGGGAGACTCCGATAGGTGGTTCCCTAAACCCATTAGCCCTGGGATAAGGTTTAGCTAAGACCACTACATAGAGGACCCAAAATGGGGTTTCCATTGGTCCATGGCTTATTTATGGTGGTCACCACTCCAACTCTACCAAGATATTCAACGTACACTTTTGCCCCTAAATTGCCCCAAATTACCTAGATACCNGGAACCCTCACCATTAGAAATTCTACACTCCTCTTTACTCAACTTGATGTTTTATAAATTGGTCCTAACCTCTAGCACTTAGTAGGTGAAGTCACTATGGGGGAAACTCAAGATGAGTCACCCTTAGGACTGCTGGACCTTAGGCCTGGGTGTTAGTCTAGAGCTAAGGCACTCACTTGTAATCACTTGCACTCACAATCACTTACTACCTTAAACCCAAAACTTATAGGCTTGGTCCCTTCATACTTTTGGGAGACTCCTATAGGTGCTTCCCTAAACCCATTAGCCCTGGGATAAGGTTTAGCTAAGACCACTACATAGAGGACCCAAAATGGGGTTTCCATTGGTCCATGGCTTATTGATGGTGGTCACCACTCCAACTCTACCAAGATATTCAACCTAGACTTTTGCCCCTAAATTGCCCCAATTTACCTAGATACACTTGGGACCCCAAATTTGGCCAAAACCTCCAAATCTAGCCAAAATACCCAATTTCATTCAAAATCATTTCAAACACGTTGAAAACACCCAAACTACCCAAAATCCTCAAATTGGCCAAATTACCAAAATACCCCTCTTTAGCCCAAAATTTCAAAAATTTCAAAAAATCCCAAATATTCCCAATTTCATTCTTCTCAACTATCACATGACCCAATTTGACCATCTTTGATCNTCCTCAAATTGGCCAAATTACCAAAATACCCCTCTTTAGCCCAAAATTTCAAAAATTCCAAAAAATCCCAAATATTCTCAATTTCATTCTTCTCAACTATCACATGACCCAATTTGACCATCTTTGATTAAACCCCAAAATTGCCTTTTAAAGGCCCATATTTTCCCCAAATCACTCCGAATGTCTAGCCAATTGGTCTCAATTTACCCCAATTTCAATTCTCTACTCAAATTCACTCTTGATATGACCAATCTAGACAAAATCCTAGCTTAATTGGTTCATGATTTGAACCCAATTTTTATTTAGATCAAAACCCCAATTTTGGCCCCATGAATTGANATTTACCCCAATTTCAATTCTCTACTCAAATTCACTCTTGATATGACCAATCTAGACAAAATCCTAGCTTAACTGGTCCATGATTTGAACCCAATTTTGATTTAGATCAAAACCACAATTTTGGCCCCATGATATGGCCACAATTTGTGTTGAAAAATCTTAATAACAATCCCATACATCAAAATTGACCTTTAATTGGCCTTGGTGAGACCTAAAATTAATTTGATTTCAACCCAAGTTCAGAAGCCCCAAATTTGCCCCAAATTGGCCATGTCTCAAAATCTCACCAAATTGATGGCTTTAGCCCCAAAATTTCCATTCTATCCCTTCATGAAAAATCTTCAAAACATCTCCCTTGATCAGGTGGACCATTCATTTTGGACTTAGACCAAGGCTAGCCCAACCTAGACCCATGTCTAGCCCAACATGCCCAAATTGACCAAATTTAAAAAATCCTTCAAATTGACCTACCAATTGAACTCCAAATCACTTCAACCGTTCACCAAAAATATTCATAGCAATCATCTACATAATTTTGATCAATGAATTGGGTCAATTGACATGGCTAACCTAGCCCAAATCCAAGTTTTGGTCATTTGCACTCACTTGAACCCTTTTCACCAAAAATTAACTTAACCATGTCTAAGCAACCGAAGTAATGATTTCACAGCCATCAAAACCTTCCAAAAGACCAGGCTAAACCCTCCTAAAATCACCATGACAAGCTATGGACCAATNCTCCATGGCCAAAAAGTGAGAGCTTGAAATTCCTTGGGGAGACTCTGTAAAACTTTTTCAAGAGCTTCCTGGAGCCCTNCATTTTTGGACCTAACTTGAAATATCTCCAACATCATCACTTACCCTTGGGAGATAATCATTATTAGCCACCCCTGACTTCTCTAAGCCAAGAGGTGACCAATGCCTAGCTAGCCAGCCACCTTGGTGGCTGGAAAATGGCCAAAACCATGGCCAAGACAAGGGATTTTCACCCAATTCAAACCCAAAAGCCAAATCAGCCTGGCTATTCATTGGAGCTTCTCTGCCCTCCACATAAGCAACCAAATGCACCCCTCAATTGGCCCTGGCAGCCAGCCTAGGCCATTTTATTTAAACTCCCCCCTCCATGGCCAAAAAGTGAGAGCTTGAAATTCCTTGGGGAGACTCTGTAAAACTTTTTCAAGAGCTTCCTGGAGACCTCTTAAGCTTAACCAAACCTTCCCTAGCCACTCAAATCCATTGCTCAAGTTCAATTTTGGAGCTCATTGCAAGGCTAAAACTGGACATCCTCCAAACCTCCACTAAATTCAAATTAATTGCACCCACATCATCCCAACATCAAGAGAAGAAGATCCCCCACAAAAGCCTCATAATTCGGCCACCCTAACGTGGACTTCGAGCAAACTACCAAATCGGCCTTGGTTAATTTAACCATAATAATTAGAATGTTACTTAAAAAAATCCAAAAAATTTTTGGAAGGTTTACTATGACCAAAGAACATTTACGAAAATTTTTCATGAGTCAAGTCATTTAAAATACAACTAATTTTTATAAACACTAAATCACTAAGATAATTAATTTTGGAAAATATAAATAACAAAATGACTTGATTTTTGTTCTCCACTATTTTATAAGATCTAGAGAACCCCCCNTCATTTAAAATACAACTAATTTTTATAAACACTAAATCACTAAGATAATTAATTTTGGAAAATATAAATAACGAAATGACTTGATTTTTGTTCTCCACTATTTTATAAGATATAGAGAACCCCCTACAATAATTCAAAGCATTTTAAGTACATTTGATGGTCTAAGTTGATTTTCCAAGTTAAATATTTTTTTGGCACTTAAATGATTTTTTAAAAATCAAAATATAACTCAAAAAATTAAAACAAACTTATTTTTTGAGTTTTCTGTGATCAGGGGTATTTTATAAAAATAAAATGGTATTTAAAATAAAAACTTCATTTTTAGCCTATTTTTAATTATTTAAAATAATTAAAAATTCATAAAAATCANCCAAGTTTTGGTCATTTGCACTCACTTGGACCCTTTCACCAAAAATTGACTTAACCATGTCTATGCCACCAATGTAATGATTTCACAGCCACCAAAACCTTCCTAAAGACTAGGCTAAACCATCCTAAAATCACCATGACAAGCTATGGACCAATGGATCCCCAAATTAAGGGATTTTACCCATTTTTGGACCTAACTTGAAATATCTCTAACATCATCACTTACCCTTGGGAGATAATAATCATTAGCCACCTCTGACTTCCCTGAGCCAAGAAGTGACCAATGCCAGGCTGGAAAATGGCCAAAACCATGGCCAAGACAAGGGATTTTCACCCAATTCAAACCCAAAGACCAAATCAGCCTAGCTGCTCATTGGAGCTTCTCTGCCCTCCACATAAGCAGCCAAATGCACCCCTCAATTGACCCTGGCAGCCAGCCTAGGCCATTTTATTTAAACTCCCCCTCCATGGCCAAAATGAGAGAGCTTGAAATTCATTGGGAAGAATCTGTAAAACTTCTTCCAGAGCTTCTTGGAGACCTCTTGAGCTTAACCAAACCTTCCCTCGCCACTCAAAGTTGTTGCTTGAGTTCAATTTTAGAGCTCAATTTCAAGGCCAAAACAAGACATCCTCCAAACCTCTACCAAATTCAAATTAATTGCACCCACACCATGCCAACATCAAGAGAATAAGATCGCCCACAAAAGCTCCATCATCCGGCCACCCTAAGGTGGACTTCGAGCAAATCACCAAATCAGCCTTGGTTGAATTTGGGTCTAGGTATTTTACCACGACTAGAGGCTCCATCCCTAGGCTCATGAGACCCACACAAAGCTTCTACAAGCATCCAATCGAGGCTACCCCTCTTGGACCAAGGTATTCAAAGTTAACCCTAAACCGAGATTTTTTTAATTATTCATGAATATAAAGTCAATTTAAGGGTTCATCAACCTTATGGATGTGTTCTACTAGTCAATATAAGCATTTTAAAAAAATTGCACTCAATTTTGTTGAGAATCAAGTGAGATATTAGCGTTTTAAAATGGACGGTTTTTCAGGTCCAGTTCATTTGGGACGATGACCTGTGACCGTCGGATTGAGTGTGTATCGATCGGGTGGCCCTGATCGCATAGGATGGAGCACGGTCCGATAGGGGCGAGATTGAGCTGGCTGGTGGCGCCAATCAGGCAATGACACATGGCCTGTTCGACCCGTACGAGGTTAACATGGATAAGTAGAAAATTAGGGGCTTTTTTATTTATTTAATCCCTAAAACTTCAAAAATACATAACTTTGTGTAGAAAAATTAGAAAAATAAAATAAAAATACCCTCGTGCTCAGTGAACAGAGTAGAAAAATGTGGATTAAAATTTATGTCAATTTGATGAATATTTTATTTTTAAAAAAATTAATAAATGTTAGGAGTATTTTAACTCTCCATGCATGTATACTTATCACCATAACTTGAATTTTTGGCATGTTGTAGCGTCTATCAAGGGAAACATTCTTTAATTTTTCTAAAGTTAGAGGAAACCTCTAGACAGAGATCCATATTTTTCAAGTTTATGCATATTATTTGCTTAATTTAATCATAATAATTAGCATGTTGCTTATAAAAATCAAAGAAAATTTTAGAAGAGTTACTATGACCAGAGAACCTCTATAAAAATTTTTCATGAGTCAAGTCATTTAAAATGTACCTAATTTTCACAAACACTAAATCAATAAGATAATTAATTTTGGAAAATATAAATAATAAAATAACTTGATTTTTGATCTCCACTGTTTTATAAGATCCATAGAACTCTCCATAAAAATTTCAAAGCATTTTGAGCACATTTGATGGTCTAAGTTGATTTTTCAAGTTAAATATCTTTTTTGGCACTTAAATGATTTTTTAGAAATCAAAATAAAACTCAAAAATTTATAAAAACTTATTTTTTGAGTTCTCTGTGATTAGGGGTATTTTAGAAAAATAAAATGGTATTTAAAATAAAAACTTCATTTTTAGCATATTTTTAAATAATAATTAAAAATTCATAAAAATCACAAAAATAAAAAAAAAATTCATTGAAATGTTCTAAATTATTTTCTAAGCACTTAAAAATAATTGGGATATTTTTCCTGATTCTCTAAACAAAGATATGGTATTTTGAAGCTTAAAATAATTTTTATAGGCTAAAAAATGGATTTCCACTAACATAATTCCAATAAATCAAATAAAAATCATAAAAAGATAAAATTTACTTCCCTGGATTCTCTGGCCTCACGGAGATTTTTTAAATATGCAAAACTTAATTTTCCCCATTTAAAATATTTTATATTTAATAAATACTCCAGAAATTAAAATAATTGTATTAATTTAAATAAAATTTTAAAAATCATGAAATTTGGTCCAAAGCCTTCTATAGTACAAAGTTACCTCCAGTAAAAATTTCAATGGATTAGTATTTACCTTGGTCAAGTTAGGAATTTTCTTTGAAAAATCCTATTTTTTGCATGAAAATAGTTATATAAATTAAATCAAATTTTGAAAAATCAAATTTTCTCCTCTGATGTATTAATTGACCCATGAATGAGGTAGAATAAAAATTTCAAAGTCATTTGAATTGAATTTGATAAATTATGAAGTGATAGAGCCTTAGGGGAAAATGTGAATTTTGGAAATTAGCCTTAATTAACCTTTAGGCTTAATTTAAGGAGGGAAATGGGTAACCTCTGATCTTAATCAATTTATTTGATGTTTTAAACACAATGGGTTAATTGATAGATGGGTAACCTCTGATCTTAATCAATTTATTTGAGGTTTGAAACACAAGGGGTTAATTGGTAGAAACCAACCTTGAAAAGATAAGTTAATAAATTTCTAAATTATTAAAATTTGGGAGTTTATTAAAATAAAATGAGTGATGTTTGAAACACTAGGGGTTAATTGGTAGAAACCAACCTCACTTTCTTAATTAAAAAGATAAAATTTCTAAATTATTAAAATTTGGAAGTTTATTAAAATAAAATGAACCCAGGACTTAGGGGTTTGTTTGAAACACAAAAGGTTAATTGGTAGAAACCAACCTCACTTTCTTAATTGAAAAGATAAGCTAATAAATTTCTAAATTATTAAAATTTGGAAGTTAATTAAAATAAATGAATCTAGGACTTAGGGGTATGACTTTTGAAGTCAATAATTAATCAATTTAATACCCTATGTTGATTTTCAAATAAAATTCAAATCATGAATCATGATCACCTAAAGCTTGATCTTTTCAAAGCTAATTAAGACACTCACATAGTCTTAAGGGCTTAGTAGTGACTTAGGTCAAATCAAGTTTCATTTAAATGAGGATTAGAAAAGTAAATATTGTTGAAAATTAAAACATATTTCAAACACTACAAGCCCAATTAGGGTTAAAATTTGGCTAAGTGCTCCAACAAAACTAACTTGCCTCTTTAAGGGTCTTCACCAACATAATTCTTAAATTGAATCACAAGTGATAATTACCCTATTCTTAGGGATAATTGAGACATCAGTGTTCACTGAGCATTAAGGGTATTTACAGGATAAATTATTAAGCAACATAATAAGTTTAAAAGAACTCGAGATTTTCCACCAGACAGCGAGAGAGTAGCACGGACCTGCTTCTTTCTCTAGATCTGTTGGATACCTCGAAGATTTATTAAACTTAATATGTTTTGCTTAACAAAGTCATCGTTAATTAAACTCCTAATAACCCACCGAGATATGACATAGGGTTAGGAAAACTACTAAAACCTTACTTTTTTGCCTCTATATAAATTGCCCTGACATGCATTTTTAGTTTCAGGTGGTGGAACGAGAAGACTTGTCAGGTACACTTTTACAGTTTTTAGCATTGTCTTTCTTGTACTTTTATGTTATACTTTTATGCTTGCACAAATTTGCATGCTAAATAATGATGTCACCTTGCATGAAAACTAAAACAATCAGGATAGCCACAAAACCAAAACCAAAACCAAAATTAAAATCAACCAAGATAAAATTCACCCCCACAACATTCAAAATATAAAATAACTCAAAATTTAATCACAAACATCACACAAAACTACAACTTCAACTAAATTAAGATGTCTCTATCGGATGATCGGGAATTCCTCGGAGGAGGTAACCTACGGTTGCTAACGAGGCTTCCCACGGTCTAAATGAAATTATGGAACTCATAAGTTGAGTTCAGTAAGTTCATTTAGACTATATGAATCCAATAGAAAATAGTGGTGTCGGAACGAGGGAACCATAGGATCCTAACCGGTGTCGCTCTAATCAACTTTAATTTGCCCACATAAAATTTAAAGAACTTCAACCATAGGGCCACCTGATTTGACATTATAACTTGACACACTAGAAAACTCAATCTGTCGTGAGAAGAAGCTTGAGGCTAACATGGTGGGCAACACGACCATCTTCAATAGCAGAACTGTCTTCCCCAGCTAAACCAATCTTTCTTCCTTAGAAGAGCTTGGAGCTAGCATGGTGGGCAGCACGACCATCTTCAATAGCAAAACCTATCTTCCCCAGCTAAACCAATCTTCCTTCCTTAGATAAAACAACAAATCCATAGGACTTCGAGGTTGCTTGCTTATGCAACGTAAATCCTCACCTTATCATTAGGCCTTTGTATAACCCTGTTATACAATATAAGCACTAACTCGTCTTAGGATTCCGAGGTTGTTGTCTGTCACGACCTAAATCTTCACATCTTTCAGGCTATTTGTGTGATCGTTTCACACGAATGTAAGCCCTAACTAATAAAATTTACAGGATGAAACACCTAAATATTTCTCCTCAAAACTGAAGCCAAACATTAGAATAGCTTGGGAAGTCATCGGGGTTCTCCTTTGGATCCATGACATCCACTAGTTCTTCCTCTTTTGAACTCTACAACGAAATGTTCCAAATTTGAACCAATCTCATTTTACACCTCTACGTCCGATCTCATTGAAAAGTCCTACCCTTTGAAATTCCTTGAAGATAATATTTCCTCAAGGATTAACGACAGATGTGATGGAGGGGAGGGTCATGGGAAACGTATGAGGGCAGGGTCACGGGAGTCAAAATGAGATCGAAAACGCGGACTGCGGGACGACCCCCGCGGTCTGCGTCTTCTATAAAATCGAAAACACAGTTTTGTATAAGTTGTCAATAAGTGCTAACCAAACACCAAGGCGACATTTTCAAAACGCCGCCCGCACTTTTAAGCTGCCCCAAGCGGGCCCTTAGTAAATAAGATTGCATTGCCACTAATGCACATACTTCCTCAATCCATATAACAACCTTGATTTCATCATCTTGAGCATCACAAGATCTGTGATGATCTCCCCTTCCCTGCCCTTTTTTCCCTGCTTTCAGATTCCACTTCTCATTCTACCCTCAACTAGTCCCTCTTCCCTCTCACATCCTCTTACCTTACGGTATTCACTAAATTCCTTGAAATCATTTCTCTCTATCCCCCTTTTCTATTCCATGACCCTCCCCTTCCTCCTTAGGTGACTTTGGTCATTTAAGATGTAATTAACTATAGGGGCATGCCCTTATAGGAAGCATGTCTGAACCCAGCTTAATATAAACCCTATTTAATTCTTTATATTAAATTGGGGAACTTGTCGACAAATATAAAGGTTTCACAGACCAAACGGATGCCATATATTCCTTAGTTTATTTGATCGAGTCTCATCCTCAAGTCTTGTGTTTATCCTTCGAAATAGATACAGGATTTGAGGTACAACACTCTTTCATTTAAACTATGAAAAATATGGGATCAGTTTGATTTCATATTTTTCTAAAACTAAATATATATCTGTAAATTAAAACGTCCTCCCAAAGCAGGCGACTAGATTTCGATTCCGGTGACCGACAGCTTCTTACAGGCAACTCCAACCAAAAATAGTGCCAACACTCCCTAAGATGAAGCTTGAGGTGGACGTATAATAAAAAATTGGTGTCTGCTTCCGTTGATTAATGAAAGTTAAAATGCTCTCTTAAGAAAATTCTTCTGATATTTTATTCAAGAAAAGTTCAATGATCTTAAGTCTTTTAGTCGGTTATTAATTGACTCAGAAATATCTTTGAAAAACAAAAAAAAAATTTGATCACACGACCAAAATTCTAAAATCTACTTGGGCTCAGAAAGAAAGAATTAGAGAAATGACGATGAAATTAGCGGTTAATGGAAATTCAAACCTGAAGTCATATCCTTTAGTGTCCAATAAATATAACTCCAACATCAACTCGAAGAATGTCAAGAAGATTTCTCAAAGACAACTTCAACAACTTTTACAAAATATGCAACAAATCAAATGATGACTACTACAAATGGAGCTATGAACTTGCGACCTCTTCAGCTGTGATTTTCTTAGAGATAACACATCTTTATAGGTAGTGGAAAGAATATAATTCATATAGCACCTTGTTGACCTAACTTTTGGTTGAGGTCTAGAAATTTCTTTAGTAGCCTAGGTCTAGCCATAGGATTTTCCTATAGACTAGTCTTAGAAAACTAGAAAGGGTACCCTCACCATTAGAAACTCAAAACTCTTCTCTTTACTCAACTTGAAGTTCCACATATTGGTCCTAACCTCTAATATTTGGTAGGTAAGATCATTGTGGGGGAAGCTCAAGAAGAGTTCCTATAGGGCTACTTGGCCTTAAGATTGACCCTGGGTGTTGACTTGGAACTAGGGTACACCATATCTTCACAATACATTGGTTTATGACTCATTTAGAATGGATATTTATCCAATTCTACTTGAAATGCCTAACTTGGACCTTTTACCCCTAGGCACCTCCAATTTGCCTGACTGCCCTTGGGACCCAAATTTGGCCAAAATTCTTAAATTTTGCCAAAATACCTAAAATTGATCTAAAAATATTTCAAACACCTTTAATACATACAAATTTGTCAAAATTGACAAAAATTTCCAAAAATGGGCAAATTACCAAGATACCCCCCATGACCCAAAAATCAAAAAATTCCAAAAATTTCTAAAAATTCCCAATAAATCTAAAATATTTCCAATTTCATTTTGTCCAACTACACCATGGTCCAATTTGGTTAATTTGACCATCTTTGACAAAACCCCAAATTAGCCCCAATATTGGCTAACACCCCAAATCTCAA
>JXCR01146618.1:77518-139585 GCA_002079205.1 Phalaenopsis hybrid cultivar | reverse complement strand
CGCTCGGACGACGTCGTCGACAATCGGGTCAAAAACGCGTCGAAATTCAAATTTCATTAAATTTCGACCCGCGATCGATCGTCCCAAAAGGTTTACTTGAGCATTCGACAGGTAACAGTGCAGGCAATACGAATTGCGGCGATCGGACACGTCGACTCTTCGAATTGCGAAGCTTGTGCGCGCGGGAGTGTGAATTGTGCAGAAGGCCACCCTTTTGGGTTTCTTCATGTCGGTTTCATTCTTCTAAGTGCTAGAAGTCGATACCACACACGCGAAACTCCAAAAGAGGACGGAAGTAGGTCGAACTAAAACGAGGCGTGTCCCACTTCTAAGGTTCTAAGATAGTCGCAGGAAGACCCTTAAGGCTAGATCCTAACTCCTACGAGAAATACTAGACCTCACGAAAAATGAGGTCAACAACGGTACATGACATAACATGGCCATAAAACTTTTGTGAATTTATAAATTATGGTTGAACTTGAAAAGTATGGCTGGCATCTAATATTTACTCAAGTAAACATACTAAAAACATCAAGCATACACGCCTACAAAAGAATGATATATTTTATCCCTTAATAAATATAAGTTATTTATCACTAGATGTGTGGTGCAGAAATCCAACGCTTTGTTGAGATCCAAGTGAAAAATTATAAATTAATAATGAGTCTAAACCACTTATAACATTCAACTAAACCCATGATTATAACTTAAAATACAAAATCTACTTATAAATTAATTTCATCAAAGCTTAAGGTGTGTGATGAGCCTAATTATTTTGCATATTTGTCAAGATAGTGGAAGGAAGGGGTTAGTGAGTTAAGCCGCCTAGAGATGTGATACAGAAAACTTCACCATGAAATCTCGACAAAGAATAATAAGAAAATGATTAGTTGATTTCAGTGAAGTAGAATGATGAAGAGGAAGAGTTGGGGATGACATCAACATTAATGTTGAAGCTTAATGTCTAGAATAAACTTTGCATGAAGAAGCTCATGGTGGCTTTGTGATAGGTTCAAATGAAAATGAAGAGGGTAGATAGACTTGCTTGATTGGTTGGTCTTTAATTTGGTGCAAAGGTGTGGATGAAGAAGACATATGATTCGAAACCATGATCTCAAGTGTGGAGGAAGACCCATGTCGTTCTGATTTGAGGCATATGCAATCATACACCATATTGTTTAACCATATATATAACAATTTAAGATTGTGAGAAGCAAGATCTAGTGTGTGGTCATTCAGGTTGATGGAGTTGCATACTAACAATGATAGCCTTTCTCATCTTTCCTAATCAATGTAGTTTGTTATAGGCTTCTATATAGTTGCCTTTGGCCATAGCCAACATTGTGGTCGCTAGTGCAAGGGTAATGCAATCTGCTAACCCCAATAATGCTCTTGGCTCGCAATTTATGTCAATTCAAACAATGATTTTAATAATTTTATTAACTATCTCGTGGTATATTTGTTTATATATGTTGTGAGTTGTATAATTAGAGAATTTTATTGGATTATTGATTAAATATTATAACACCTATTTAAACATATATGTTGAATGATCTAACAAATTTTTTAAGAGTAAGCAATTTTTTTATGGTATTAGAGCCTAACCCTAATAGCCCTCATTTGGGTTGATCGGCGTGCATCATCTTCATTGTGTCTTCATCACAAAATAGTTCCGATCAAAGCTAACTAGGACGGCCGGCCTGTTCATCGTCGAAACCGTCCCTACTTCTCTTGCTAGCTGCTTCATTGGTTGTGGCTCACCCTTGTGAGCAGGAAGAGCGGATGACAAGAAAGACGGCAGCTTCTCAGCTGTTTCGTGGGTTGCAGCTTACCTGTGCTAGCAGGAGGCAGGATCAACTTTGGAAGAAGGAAGTTTCAGAGTCTTTGCATTGTGTGATCCCGTCCAGTCGATGCTCTTCCAGAGTGCAGGAGTGGAAGAGGGCGGTTTCGGAGGTCTTTGCACATCCCATGCATCTCGAGCGGAGAAGGAGCTCTCGCAGCTTCAACAGAAGGCAAGTTGGCTATTTAGTTGTTTCTTTCCAATGAAGCCTTAATCGTGATAACTGGGAGCTTCGAAGCAATTCCTTCAGTTGCTACTAAGCAGAGAAGTGCAAACTTTTGCATGTGTAGGAGTAGGGAGGTTCAACCAGCTTCGTGTGGAATAGAATCTGGCGAGGGCTTTGGATTAGACATACAAAACAAAGAATAATTATATTGAGGATGTCGGGCGACAGATATTATGAGAGGTAAAGGATTGAAACTTTCTAGGAAAATGGATCCTGAAGTTCTTAAGACCTTGGTTGAGCTCATACAGGGAGCTAGTGTCTCTTCGGGAGTCACTTCCTTGACACGTGTTACGGTTCAACCGAGTGGACTTTCAGGAATGCAATCAGCTTTGGCTGCCTCTAGGTCATGTAAGACAGATGCTCAGAGGGAGACAACAGGTGCTACAACTGTGAAAAAGTGAGACACCTAACCAATACATGTCCAAATCTACCCAAGGAGAGAGACGAGTGCACGTGGACAGTATAGAGGTCATGGTCGTAATCGTGGGGATCGAAGGGGTAAAAGAGGGGTCTACCGGGCAAGTCTGATGGCAGCGAAGGATGAGGGAGAGATAGGGTAGTCTTTACTGTTGATGACACAAGTTATTGGAGACGTTGACGAGGAAACAGAGAGCGGCATGTGATGTCACTGTGGATGCATCCACCTTATCATCCAAGGGAAACACTGCTAGTTATGTTCACTCTGTCAAAGGTGTTTGTAATACACATGTTATTGCCTCTATATTCACCACAAGTTCACCAGAATGGATAGTAAATTCTGGTGCATCTTGACACATGACATGTGTCATCAGTGAATTCTCTTCCTATACTCAGCAGTTCCAGAGAGCATTCAGACCGCTGAAGGTACAACACAGCCTGTGGTTTGTAAAGGTATGGTAAAGTGTACCAATTCTATGACTTTGTCTAATGTTTTGCTTGTTCTTTGTTTTTTATTGAACCTTTTATCTATTCTTGTCATTGTACTCTAATACAATGTGTTGTTTCATTTGATATTCGAAAGGTGATCTTTCATGAGATGGAGACCGGCTGAAAATTTAGGATTGGCACGACATATTGGACTCTAGTACTTATATAGAGAGGGAATGGGCTCAGCTTTTTGGCATCAATGGTTGAGAATGCTGGAGCAGGAGGATGTGAGAGGAGTGTGGAGGATGTATTGTTGCTACATCACAGACGCATGAGACACTCTTTGTTCAGTCAATTGAGTCGTTTATATCCATTCTTGCATGAAATTAAAATAAGGAGAAATTGTTGTGTTATGTTTGTGAGTTTGACATGAGCTCTTATGTCAGTTATGGGAATATGAACTCTGGTGTGTTTGATTTGATACATTCTTATGTATGAGGACTTTGTCCTACTAGTTCTTTGAATGGTTATCGCTATTTTGTTACGCTTATTGATTCTTTTTCTCGTGTTACCTAGATATACTTGATGAAACAGAAGAGTGAGGTGGTTATTTGCTTTAAAAATTTTCACAAGACAATCCAAACGCGATATGGGGCAATTGTAAAGGCACTGGGATCTGATAATAGAACAAAATATATCAACAAAGTATTTGTGGACTACCTGTCAACTCAGGGGATACAACACCAACTACATGTTCATACACACCAGCACAAAATAGAGTAACAAAGAGGAAGAATCAACATCTTTTAAAGGTAGCCCAGAGCATGATGATGACAATGAATATCCCACAACACATATCGAGGCATGCAGTGTTGACAACAACTCAATTGATTAACAAGATGCCCTTAAGAATGCTGGAGTGGAAGTCTACTTGTCAAATGTTGAAATGAGATAATTGTGGGATCCTTCCATTGAAGGTATTTGAATATGTATGTTTTGTGAAACACAAGGAAGTTGGATCTCGGAGCTATGAAATGTGTTCATGAGTTATTCTGCTACTTAAAATGGTTGTCTATCAGAGCATGATTGAAAAGAAACTCTTTGTGAGTATGGATTTGTTATTCAGAGAATTTGAACTATACCACACTCTGGGGATGAATTTACGCTTCGGTGACTCAACAGTATGAGGCAAGAGAGAGTGAGTTGTAGTGGTGATAGTGATGCAATTTGGATAAATGTTGTCTTGTGATTTGGGATGAATTAACTAAGGAGATGAAAATTGAGGAGATTGAACCCATAGGTGGTGGGATTCAAGTTGAAGATAAGCTAAGGGTGTATACACGGAGAAAGAAGCAAATTGTCCACCTTTGAGTCTAAACTCCCAGGTGATATTATTCCTCCTTCATCCACTTCTATCCCCCCCCTCCTCCAAACTTAAGGATGATCTCCTGCAGCAATGCAGGATATCCTCATAATTATTTTGGGTGGGAACTTGACATTGCGAATTTTATTTCTTATTCTAACATCTCACCTTTTTGGACTCTGTCTCTATGCCAAAGTGTCGGCAGGTTGCTAAAAAGCATCTCAAGTGGAAAGCGCTGATGCATGAGAGCTTGGAGCTCTTGATAAAAACCAAAGATGGGAGATTGTACCACTACCAACAAAAAAAAGACAATTGGATGCAAATAGATCTTCACAGTAAAACAAATTCTAGAAGGGAAAGTGGAGAGGAACAAAGCACGACTAATGACAAAAGGATACAGTCAGATGTATAATATTGACTATTATGAAACCTTTGCACCAGTTGCAAAGATGAGCAAAGCGAGTACATTGGCTTATCTGGGAGTGAATAGTGGACGGAGACTCCAACTGGATGTGAATAATGCTTTTCTTCATAGGGAGCTCCTGAAGGAGATATATTCGGAGATGCCACCAAGCTTAAGTACATCTCAGATAGTGGGCAAGATGTGTAAGCTTAGGAAGTCATAGTATAACTTGAAGCAGTCTCCTCAAGCCTAGTTTGACAAGTTTAGGATAATGATGGTTGGCATGGTAAATCAATAAATCAATGCATCACAGTGTTCTTTCGGTAACATGAAGGTCACACGTCATACTTTCTATGTATGTGGATGACATAATTGTCGCTGGTGATGATGAGACAACGATTGTTCAACTGAATGGAAGATTGGGGAAGCAATTTGATGTAAAGGATCTGGGACAACTCAAATATTTTCTTGAAATGGAAGTGTCCAATGAACCTAAATGAATGGTCCTATCTCAGAGAAGGTATGTACTGGTTCTTCTCACGGATACAGGTATGCGGGGGTGCAAATCGGTAGCCTCTCCAATTAATCAGAAGGTCAAGCTTAGTACAGAGGNAAATCGTTAGCCTCTCCAATTAATCAGAAGGTCAAGCTTAGTACAGAGGCTGGTGA
This sequence comes from Phalaenopsis hybrid cultivar, assembly GCA_002079205.1. NCBI lineage: Eukaryota > Viridiplantae > Streptophyta > Magnoliopsida > Asparagales > Orchidaceae > Phalaenopsis > Phalaenopsis hybrid cultivar. The sequence goes on along the minus strand of JXCR01146618.1, from coordinate 134,238 downwards.
ATTAATCGATCGAGAGAGGTACCAGAGGTTGGTGGGCAGCCTAATCTTTCTATGCTACACTTGACCCGATATCTCTTTTGCAATAAGTGTGGTGAGCCGTTACTTGCATGTTCCAAGGAAGGGTCATATGGATGTAGTGTATCAGATTCTGAGGTATCTGAAGAGTGCACCAGTGAAATTGTTGTATTCAGGAAGAACGAGCATATAAATATTGAGGGTGGGCAAGTTGTGTTGATGATAGACGATCCACATCAGGATACTGCATGTTTATAGTGACAACTTGGTTTCGTGGAAGAGCAACAAATCGTCAATTGTAGCAAGATCAACTGTAAATGCAGAATATAAGGTAATAACATTAGGAGTTACTGAGATGATGTGGTTGGTTGAACTCAAAGTGGATTAAGGAACTCAACTCAAATGAAGTTGTGGTGTGAAAACAAGTCGGCAATCAATATTGCTAACAATCTGGTGCAACATGATAGAACCAAACATGTGGAGATTGATAGATTCTTCATCAAGGAGAAGTTGAATGACTGATTGTTGGAATCAAGTCATGTGGTTATTGGAGAGCAGGTAGATGACTGCCTCACTAAAGTATTTAGTTCAGTTGAGTTAGCTAGATTATGTGACAAGATGGACCCAGTGAATATCTTTCGCCCATCTTGAGGGGGATTATTATGAGTTATGTGTAATTAGATGGTTTTATTGAGTGTATTTGTTAAATATTGTAAAACCTGTTTAAACACATATATGAAATGAAATAGCAAGTTTTTCAAGAGCAACCAATTCTTTAATATTAATTTTATGCTTTGAAATATATAACCAGAGATTGAAAAGTAAATATTTTAAGCATGATAATCTTGTATTTTTAGTTTAATGATATTCTTTGTAGATTTGCTATTCTTACAATAAATCTACCAGAGTTGGTAGCCATCTTCATACCAGGTCTAGCTTATATTGCCCCAACTCAACCTTGTTGGTTAGGAAATTGTCATATGATTTTTATTTAATTAAATTAAATAGTTATATACATATAAGTTTCAGAGCTGGAAAATTTCATGCTTTTGTTACTAGTTACTATGATTTGTTTTTTTGCTGCTGTGGGATAATTTTCTATTTTCTTGCTCTAAATTTCATAAAAGACAAACGCCTTTTTGAATTGCAATTAGAATTTCAGTGCTTCATTGATTTATGTAATTACTTTGAAGTATGAATTGTAATTTATAGATCTCGAGCGTCAAATTTCTTGAATGCTGGGGTAAAAGCTTATTTCTTCCTTTTGTCTGATCCAGTGAAGGCATTCCGGTACAGCTTGCTTATGATGGGATGAGAATCTTTCTTGACTTGTAATTCGGTATGTTATTTGTTGTTCTTTACTTTGAGAGTACTTTGGTCTGCTTGCCGATCCCAAATGCATTTTGCTTGACGAAAATTTATTACTTTTTACAATGTGGAATGTTATTGCATTTTGCCAGTACAAATTATATGCATCAAATTTTGTCCTTTTTTTACGTGTTTGAGTTCATTTTTGAAATATTCTTTAAGGACCATCGAACATGTTTTTCTTGGAAGATTTACATGCATACCACTCAATTCTTATATGAATACCTAAACTTCAATTTTAACATACATACCACCTTACCTATGCATGGAAAAGGTGTATTTCACTTTTTAAAAGTAAAAAAGTGGTATTTTTTATGTGATCTGAAAGAATCAGGTGGTATAAATGTAAAAATTAAAGTTTAGGTGTTAGACGTGTAAATACATAAGAAATGGGTGGTTGTATGGAAATGCCCCTTTTTTCTATATTTTCACGGAGATAAAGCCAATTGATCTTAAAAGAAGGCTAGAAGAATTTGTTTGATGACCATCATTATTTTGTGAAGTTATTTGTCATCTATAACACTCCATAGATTTTATCCTTACTAACCTTGGAAAATCCAAGTTCACTAGGTAAATATCTTCTTTTTGCTTGCCTTTTTATCCTCTCTCAACTTGGAGAAATCCGGAAGTGTTCTCCTATAGAGAACATTGGTGAATTGTAGTTTTTCATAATCAAAGCTAGACTTGCTTTGATTTCATTTGACTTTTCTTGGGCTTAGTAGAAAAAGTATTAGTGCTTGAAGAATGATCATGCCTTATTAAGAATTTTCTTTCTATGATAGACAGCTAGGTGCATTACAATCATAGCTTAAATCGAGGTCAATCAATTTGTTATTTCTATCTAGCATTGTTTTTGACGGTTTTTTCTCAAGATGGTGACTGTGCTAGTAAAGGCGTGATTATTTAAATTTGGGTGGTTTTTGTTTTGGGGGACATTTACATACAGACCACCCAATTGATGTGTATTTACATATCTAACACCTAGATTTTGCTTTCTTTTATTTTAATCCACCCAAATCTTTCATATCACATAAAAAAATACCATCATTTTAACTTTCACACATTAAAATCTATCTTTTCATGCATACTAAGGTGGTATGTATGTAAAAATTTATGTTTAGATATTGGATATGTAAATACATAGGATTTGACTTGTAAGTAAATTTTTCTATATTTTCTTACTAGGAATTCCCAAATTTCTTATTTGGAGTTGCAGGTAGCATGGGATTATCTGTGGCTTGAGACGGTTCTACTTAGAGGTGACTATGGTTCAGGAACATCCACCTATAATGACGTGAAATAAGAGGATGCTACAGAGAGGAAGCATATTACAGTGTCCGTATGAATTTTTATTTTCTAATATATAGAAACAATATTTTTTTACATTTAAACTTTATTAATTTTGTATAATACTTTAAAAAGTTTCTTTGTTTTCTTTCATGCATTTGTTTTAGGGAAAGCTATGGGCCACTCATTTTATTTATGTATTGGACATGTGACTGAACAATTTACCATAGACTGCCTTTTTCTTGTCTTCTAGCTGCTAGCATTCAAACTGATTGTAAGACTAATATATGATTATAAGGAAACTACTTTCAAGTATAAAAGAAATTTATGAGTGTACTGCTCTCTGTCTGTCTTCTTTTATGAAAGAGCTAATTGGCCCATTCCTTCTTGAGTAACAATTTAAAAAACTTTTTTTTTTGGGATATTCTCGAAAAATAACTGATTGCTACATTACTGTTGCTGGTGAAATTTGAACTTAGGCATCAGAAGCAATCATGAAGAAACAAGCTATTCCATACCCATATTAATGGCTTAGTGGCTTTCTCCCAGCGCTGTAGTCCAGTCCCTCTCATCTAATAAAACCTTCCTGTTTTCTGCTACTCCAGCAAAGTCCATTTCTCCCGTCAGGTTCTGGATCCAGCTAAACGCCTCATTTCCTCCTTTCTGGCCCCAGAGCTAAATTTTGCAACTTGGTGTGCGTGCTAGATTGAAAGTGTTATAAAAGGTGCATACTTTTTGAAGGGATTGGGAACATATTATACCACTTCGTCACTTCCTTGTTATTGTCGTTCCCCATAAATGACACATTCAATGCACATCCCATTAAATTGTCATTGATTAGGATAGCTGTGAACCTAGGCTATCCTAAATCCCTCCTTTCTTCTGATCTTAATGAAATAATCGTCTTCTGATTTACCCCAATAAACAATGTAGCCTCTTATTGGCGTTCTTACATGAAGGATACACTGCCATCTTGCGCTCAAATGAGCCTGTAAAAGCTCAATTGGTTGTAAGCCAATTATAGGTAGTGTAATTACCAACCACAGTAGAGTTAGAATGGCTTCATTTTCACGCCTTTCCTCTATCATTTTAAGCTTTTTTTCTCACAATTTTAATATTCTTAGTTGATTTATCTCCTTAAGCTTAATTATCGTATATGGAAGATACAAGTTTTGGAAGTTAAAGATTTTATTTGTATTAGATGTTATTTTAATATTTGATATTATTTGTGCAACTTTTTTATACTTGAAATTAAATTATTTATTAATTGATGAATTGAACTAGTTTTTTAGGTGCTTTTTGCGGTATAGCTGCATAGCGACATATTTATAGTTAAATTGAGTGTCGTGAAAAGTGAAATCATATGAGCTCGAGATTATTCAATTTTAAGTTTTGTAAGACACTTAAAAGTTAAAAAAAATAATTTAAGATCCAAAGAATCAACACAAATGAAGTGTTATGAGATTATAATTAAATGTGAAATTAAAAAAAAAAGTATTTAAATATAATATTACTTTAAATATAATATTGCTTCAAGCAGAAAGTTTGTTTTACGTTATCTTGGAATAGAAAGAATATTTTTTATGGCAAAAGACAGAGGTGGTCTTGACGTCCTACCTCAAAAAGGAGCCGAGAGGATGACGAGAGGCATGGCGTCATCATAAGTTTAACGACCGAGATTAGTCCGCGTCGTCTCCGTACGGCGGAGTCGGCGCTACAAAATAGGGGAGCGGCGCCTCGTGGGGTCTACCTGAGTCAAATAGCTTTGACCCAGAATGGTGGGGCCCGCCATTTATCCGCATTTCGCTCCCCGAAGCCAACGAAAGGACTAATCTACCCTCGGTCATAACAGCCACCTTTTCACAAGTCTAATGATTCTCTTAAACCAAAAGTCATCAAGCTAACCTGATCTTGTGAATTTATGCGATTAATTAAATGATGCGCTCGCTAAGTTTGAAATCATTGCGTGCGTGTTCACATCTAAACTGATTTTGTGTAATTTTAAACGTACTTTTAGGGTATGTCTGGTAGCCGGATTTATATTAAATATTATTATAAATAGATTTGTTAATATTATTCACATTAATGAAATCATTAAATTTGTTAATTAATTTTAATTTTAATTAATATTCAATTAATCAAAAAGTTGAATGACTATATCGAGATAACGCTCAATTGTTGTGGTTGATGTCGCAATTGATGCTCTTGTGCTCACCGTCAAGCTAGACAGCATCTTCAAGCCACTAGAATTACATCACAACCATGAAGGTGATGATATTGAAGTAGGGCTTATTTATTTCATGAGTTTAATTTTTAAGCAACTATTTCTTTAGCTAAAAAGCAATTTGAAACTTGCATTATTGATCATGTAAAACCATGCAATAAGATTGCATTTTATGATTTCATGGTATTGGTAATGGAAGCTTGAATTTAGGATAGAAGAATAAGAAAAAATTGGACCTTCATGATGCTGCATAGCAGAAGGAATGCACAGATGTCATTTCACCCAGATGTAAAGAATAATATTTTTGTATGAACATTGTTTTACAAGAATATTTTAATATGAAATAAATTTTTTATGAATTTCATATTTTGTTCGTTAATTAATTTTATTCAATTATACTTTTTTTATTAATTAAATATTAATTTAAATATAATTAATGTCAAAAGTAACTAACAATTTTAATATTTTAATTAACGTAAAAAATATTAACAAATCAATTTATAATAATACTTAATATATATCAATATTTACATTACTTAAAATAAAAATATATCACATATTAAAAAAAAATTAAAAAATATATATTTTTTCATGAAATGCCACCATATTTTCTTTTCACAGGAGCTCCTCTCCCATATTTTACTAATAAACATGCTACTTTTAAAAATGTGTGTTATAGAAATACCATTTTATTTTAATGTCTAAGATAAATGAATCAATCAATTTTCATGATTAATAAATTGGGGAATAAAAAAAATTAAATTTTAAATAAAATTATAGACACCCCTTCCTTCCATCCTCTAATATAAAGAATTGTATTAGACTCCTATTGAAAAATAAAAAAAAATTACATTGAACTTTTCACATATATTTTTGTCATACTATATCTAAACGTTATGACATAATTATGTTAACATATACGAATGTTTTAATTAGCCAAAAATAAAATCTATGGAGATTAATTTACATACATGCTGCCCAATTCTTACATATTAGATATCTAATACCTAAATTTCAATTTATACATATATGTCGTTGATACATCTCCAACAAATATCAATCATCTGGCACGAATCTCGAGGCATGACATAATATAGAGGTACATTTTTTTAGCAATAAAAATTCAAAACTCGATAAAAAAACTCATCTAGGACTTTGATTTCAGTAAACTTAAAGTAAAACTGACCGGCTCGACAAGAAGAACCCAAGAATATCAAAATTAGTTTAGTTCGAGTCAAATAAGGCTCAGATCAAGTCATTAAACAATTCTTGGAAGTTTTCTGGACATATTTAGAAGGTTAAACGAATGTTGAATCTAGCAAGCATATAATGAAATTGAGCGTCTCAACAAGATGAATCCAACGAGCCCAAGACTGCTCAATTATGACATCGTTCAGGCACTCAAATGTTCATTAAACGTCGTATGATCGTAGGAAGTCATTGGACCATTCAATCAAAGTGGTTCATATTCATGTTTTCATTGCACCGAGAATACTATAAATAGAGCATCACCCATCTCATGAGAGGGAGTTGGAGGCTTGAGAGAGAACTTAAAAATTTTAGAAGGAGCTAAACTTCAGCACCACCCCTGTCACCATTGATCACCGTCGGCCACTGTCAACCATCGCCGATCTACACCGGCCAATATAGACCACCGCTGACTGTCTTCAACACATGACAACCGCCGTTGATCACAGCCAACCGTTGTCAATTGCCTTCGACCACTGTTGACCATCGTCGACAACCACCGTCTGCCGTCGAGCACTACTATTACTGTCAATCATAAAAAAATCTAATAAAATATTCAAGAAAAAGAAAATTTTAGGATTAAAATATTTAAGACTTTAAAATACATACTTTAACTTTCCTGCAAGACAATCGGGTTGGATTTTAAATAGGTTGTATAGCATGACTCTCACCCAAGTTATATAATAGGGCCTCCAAGCTTAGGATTGTGGTAGATTATTGCAATATGTTTGCATGTCCTAAGGAGAAGCCTCCAAGCTTCTTCAATCCGACTGACCTAGCATAGATTTCTATTTATGTGGTTGTCTAGTGCGCTTAGGGTGTTAGAGGCTACCTCGACCCAGATGGTGTGTAAGTTCTTTGTTGAGAGTTTTCAGCTTTGTAGCTGAACCTCTTCTTCCCTTTCTTTACTGTGTCATCCTCGCTACTTCGGCTGGTATAATTCCCACCTCTTGGAGCTTCACCTGATAGTCATATGATAGAATTTCATTCCTATTGACCTTAGAGCTACCGAGGTCCCCGCAAAAGTCGTAATTCACGGATTTCTAACCTTGGGTCTCTAGACATGTTGGGTCGACTACCTTCACAACCAAGTAGACTTAGAGCCCTAATAGCTTGGGATGACGAGTCGGTGGTACCCGGACCTGACTACCTCTAATTTTAGCATTACTCTACCCTTTCTTTGTTGAGCCCCTTTGAGTCATGTCACTTCTTTTGACTTCATTGATATCAACTTGACGCCCCGATTACCGATGAGTAGTTGTCCTTTTAGAATACAGTAATACACCCTCTGCCCTTATGGCTCGGTGAGCTTTGACGTATAGGGATATCTTCGTCAATGTGATTTTGGTTATTTCATAGACATTGTATACAGATGAGCTGCTATCCATTTGGGATGTAAAAGATTTACTCTCTGCCTTGTGGCTTAATGAAAGCCTTGAAAGCATCAGTGTGTTATCATACAAAATAACCTTTCTTTGATGGCTTATTCTCCAAATTCTTGATAATATAAGTGAAACTCCTTTTATTAAGAGTATTTTTTGGTATCCCTCAAGATGTAATTAACTAGAGGGATACGTTTCCCTGGGAGATTTTTGGCTCCATAACAAAAATATTCTTTCTAGTTCTCTGGTTACAGGTGGCTTATGTAGGGATTCCCCTCGTGGATATTATATTTTGAGGTACTTCGATCCAAACATGTTCGTATGTACTCTCAACCTAGCACACAAGGATTATCCATATATAAGTCTTCCGCTTGTTTCTTTTTATTTGTTTGTCTATCTGTTGTCGTATATCATTTGTTTTATTCCCCTCCTCTTCGAATCATTGACTTGATCCAACAGGGAGATTTACGCCGATAAGGAATTATACGACAATATACAAATAGAAAAGTTAGCTGCTCTGAGTCTTCAAAAAGAACCAAGAAAACAATCGGTATTTGTTTGCGCATAGATTTTGTAATTTGTTGGTGGGTATGTACATATTTATGAGATTTGCATTCATAATGTGCAAGTTGTATAAATTTAATTATTCTTCTATATATTTTTTAAATTTTGCTATAGGTTTGAGTCGGAAATTTTCGATGATAATATGTTTAATATAATTTTCAATGCTAAGTTATCTCTGATAGATTTTTTCGACACAAAACATAAGATAAATTTTCATCTCCCCAAAGTGGACACAAAGTCTGCATTTGCCATTTGCGTTCACACAGGCGAATCGAATTTGGTTAACATCGATGTTGTTGGACGCTAAGGTCGATGCAAACAATTAGCGTTAGATACTTTTGACGTTAATTGCATTTTCGACTCCGATTTTTGCGTTGACCAAATGTCCTATGTAAATCCAACGCTCCATCTGTTTTGTACCGATTTATCTTTGTTTTAGAATCTGACGCTTACATGCAAAAATCCTGTAGTGATTTAATCAAAGAAATTGATATATTTTTCTTTTGGCAAGGACCGATACTTTGTGCTCATCAGTGTTAGAAGTGGAGTCTGGTTCGACCCCCACTTCCGCTCACTCAATCACAAAACATCGCGATCTCTCGCTTCGATAGTGAAACAGTCGCGACCGTTCCCGCCTGGAGTCGATTCGCGAACCGTAGGTGACAACCGCTCCCGCCTTCCTATGTTGTGAAGCGTAGCATCCTTCGCTCCCTCCTGTTCCGCTCTGGTGTTACTGTTTTTTAGTGTAAATTTTTTTCGTTCTATTTTTCGTTTTGTCGATCGTTCTCCTGTTTGATTTATATATATATACTATAACAACAGGTCTATATAGATCTCGCATCAACAGTCAGTTATTTAATTGACGGTTAACCGACAACTAGTCATCAGTAAGCCATCAACCTATAAAAGTCATTGGAAATGATCTCGTTCCTTACATTACCGATAGGCCAACTACACATTTTTGACAGTTAAAAAACCGTCGTTTTTTCATACCTACCGAATACTCTTATTCAAAAATAGTTTGAATTATATTTCCTTAATCAGTGTTAGATTGTTATGAATGCATACACCTGTGTGCGCGTGCGCGTGTGTGCGGTGCACAAATCTTTAACGAGAAACATCAATGAACAGTGTGCTCCAAACATGAACTTAACATCCTTACACGAATCCTTAAATTTCAAATGCTGTTTCTGGGAAAAGTTCAGACAAGAGGCATGATAATTAATTTCTTTGTCCATATAATAATAGCAATAACAAGTCACATACAAATACTGTGCAAGATATGACTCCAGAGATTAATTAGTATCAAACAAGAACGACAAAACATTTAGTTGCATAAAACTCTTTAATTAATCAATGCATTCAGACTAATTAACATTTAACTTCCTCCAACTTTGCATGGAATAACGAAACCACAGAAGTAATCAAATCCAATCGCATGTAACATGTGCCACCCAGCGTAGAAACCACAGTACTGTTAATTTGTTTATACAGCTAATGACAACAATAAGATCGACACCAAGAAGCAAATGGAGACAAACTCTGAAGCTAATTGATTATGATTAGTACTTAATATAAACTAATGAAATAATATAAGTACTCTATGATTGGATTTCTAAAGAATACAGTGGTCTGTGTCTTCAAAAAATTACTGATCTGATTGTTTGAATAAAATAAACCTTGTACTGGCTCTCATGCATGACACATGTGTTGTTCATAACGCAAGTGTCCCTCCAGTCAGTAGGAGACATAAATAATTGTGGGGCTCTAAGATTGTCTTTGAGTAAACAAACAAGCATCTTTCAATGAGTTGTAGGTATCTTTCTCCCTTTAAGTTTTCAACTTCTTCATAGGCATTGGCTCCACTTGATGTTGCTTTTGGCTGGCATTCCTCAAGACAAGCCACTGTCCTCACACAACTAATGGGGCCCTTACTATACTTGCATACATACATATCTCATAACACTTAGTTAGAGCTTGTAAAAGAAAACAAGGCGAGAAGAAGATTCTAAAAATATTGAGATGAAACTTCTAAAAAAAAAAAAATCTCCTCTTTTTGTTATTTATTTATAGGTTTGGATTGGCTACGTTGGGAGACTGTTAAATAGACGACTATAAAAAAGTTAAAATACATTGAGATAATAAAGATTGATGACAGTTTGTATAATGCACTGCAGACGAGAATGCTTTTAGGCTACTAAATAAGCTCATGAAATCACTTGGTCTTGTTGAATTTGTTTGTTGTATGGATTTGTTGAAAGGGATGGTGTAATTAATTGCTTGACAAATAAGTGGAACCGAGATGTTCTGCTAAATTGAATAAGTTGGATCTAGCTGAACGATCATGAAGAATTGTAGTCGCTAAATTGTTTGGGCTTGAATGTGGTTTCTGAGAATATATTCAGAATATTCTGACCAGATCTCANTCTGTTAAACTAAATAAGTTGGATCTAGTTGAACGCTTATGAAGAATTGTAGTCGCTAAATTGTTTGGGTTTGAATGTGGTTCCTGAGAATATATTTAGAATATTCTGATCAAATCTCATGCTAGCTTGGGGTGATTCCATACTTCAAGTTTGAACATTGAGCTTTTGTTGGAATATATACATATATATATATATATGTATTTATGAATTATATGATTGGGCCATCCTAGTCATTAAAGCAACTACTTTTGAATCTTCATGTGAGCCATTGATGAAGAGATTTGGAAACTCAAGGGGTGGGTCAGCCTCACATGCTGTGTATGGTTTTAATGTTGAGTCAAGAGTGGATGGAATTGGGAAAGTTGTGATTTAATTAATAGGAGTGCACTACTGTGGGAAAATATCTTTAAGTTCTTTTTAATGATAATGGCCTGTATATTTTATATGTTCTTCCATATATAATATAAGTTCATTTTTTTAAATATGTTATCATTTAATATTATTTGAATGATTTTTAAACAAATATTGAAATCAACTAATTTAATTAATTAACAAATCTAGAATGTTACATTCAGTAATAATAAAAAAGAGATAATTACATGCATAGCACCTGAAACATTATTATTTATCAAATATAGCATCCATGTGATATTTTTGAACTATCAAACTGACATATTTGCACATGCCACGATCAAATCATTGAGACTTTGATAAAATTAAAAAAAATATAGGTTGGGATTTTATAATAAATTTTGATATTTGAGTGAGAATTTGAAAATGGATGAAAGCGAATGCTAGATTTGTAAATAGCAACGTTTTAGGTGCTATGTATGTAACTAAGAAATTGCAATAGCTCCGGTTTCAAGTGAGGAATAAAGAGAGTAAACGAGTTAAACATGAGCGAGCCCAGGCTCAGCTCGTTTATATTTCGTGCTCAAAAACTGTGTTCACATTCGGCTCGTTTGCTTAGCGAGTCGTTCATAAACAAAGAGTCGTTTTTACAACCCTAATCACGTAGTCATAAGATGTTAAGAATTAGGACAAGATTTAAATCATCATTTGAATCTAATTTAATAATTTTATTTATTTTCTTAATTAATACTTTAAATTGATTATAAATCTTTGTAGCCTTTTAGTCAATTACTTTTTTAAAAAATACTACTCATCAAACATCTATATATATATATATATATATATACAAAGAGCTAAACATGAACGAATAAATATTTGTTCGTGTTGTGCATGTTCAGCTCGTTAACTCAGCGAATGAGTTGAACGCAAGTTTCTTAACAAATCAAACACGAACAATGAGCCATTTTGACAGCCCCATAAGTTACATGAGCTTTTTATCTTTTCATACAATATTAGAAAGATCCCTATACTAAATTAAAACAAGCAGCAGCATAAACTCCAAAAATTTAATTTTGACCAGGTCAACAAAGAAAAGTGCTGAATTTTGTCTTCAAGCAGAAGCAATGAAAACAGATTATTTACAGATATACCCTTTATGAGGGGAAGATTCAGAATGATGAAAGTATGAGCATCCCACCATCCAGACAGCCAAAATGTGACTTTAAATACTCCATTAGATCATCAAAATCAGCATTACGTGTTGATAATTCTGACAGCCATGCAGAAGTGTTTGGAAGACGAGAGACAGGTATTTATATTGTATTACAAGTTTCAACTTCTAATGAGTATTTTAAGCGATTCCACATTTAATTCTGAGCTAACAATATCTTTTTAAAAAAGATGAAATTTAATGATTAGATTTTGTTATGCGATATGATTCGTTAATTAATTAAAATGTCAATTTTATATTCATTTGCTTCTTTTTCTCATTTTTTTTAAGTTGCTGTTATTATTTTAATAATATATACACGTATGTCATAGAAAGGTTTAGCTTTATGTCTTTATGTTTGTTTTGTTTTTCAGACTATCACCACAGTTTTATTTGGGGAACTGTTTTCTTTATCGTTTTTTAGAAATTTTTGTGGTAGAAAGTTTTTTTTTTTTCAACTCGAGCTATTAAAATGTGGTGGATACTAGAAAACTGCAGTCCGATTTTATGAAAATAGAATAAATTTATAATAGCCACCATAAGTTCTTCTACAGTTGCTTCGCAATTGCTTCTTCAAACAGTTGCAGCAGCCTCGCAGTCTAAGGTCAAGGTGATTTGAGCAACAAATTATCAAGGAGGCGTATGGCTATGATGAAGAGGCTCACAATAGATGTTAATGGGGCACATTGATCACAAAGGTCACAGAGAGATGTTCTAGTGACAACACAATTTATTTGAAATTTGTTTAATTTGAGCAAATTTTGATTATGAGTGTGCTGCACCAAATCAACACGTTAAGCAACTTGATAATGTCAGAGACGAACTCATCAATACACATTAACAAAAATGTACACAAAAAAAGTATTTAGAAGAAAGAAACAGTTTTTATTTTATTCATTTATATTACAAAATGAGATGTGGGTGACTCAACACGACCTCTCAAGGGAAAACAAATAATCACAAATGGAACACAAGATCCACTACAACCACACTTGGAATTTTGTCGCCTTGAATAAGACTCTTAAGCACAAATACACTGCTGACAACAAACAGATCAACACAAGTCGATCAAGTTATGAAACACTTCGAACAGAATGAAGTTGGATTCTTTAACATTGATGTGTCTTTTGGTGTAACAGATGAAATTTCAACAGAAACTTTGAAGTTAGGCATGCTTGTATGGACACACTCTTGGGATGGTTGACCTCTTAAAAAGTTACATCAATGGGTCAAAACTATAAGGCCATTAGACTAAAGTAAACAATATTTTTTTATGGATGAGTGTTTGGGTTGTTACAAATGGTATTGGAGCATTACACTAGTCTGAAGATGAGAACTAAAATTCAAACAATTTAAAATTCCATGTCATCAGAGTAACCTCTTAAACCCTATATGAGATAAAGTGCTACATTATGGGAGCCACCTCTTGAGTATATAGAGGCTACCACTTGATTCCTATCAATATAGTGGATGATTACGGGTTTAAGAAGATTAATGAGTGCATCAATTACTTAAAAATGAGAATATATGAAACTCCTCAAGTAGATTTAAGCTTAGCTCCTAAACATTGAGACGCCTTTTGATATAAACATTGAAATTTCATGAGAAAATTTAAAGTTAAGCATGCTCATGTGGGGGCACTCCTAGGATAGGTGAACTCATGGGAAATTATACTAATGGGACCAAATTGTGAGTTTGTTAGGTAATAGCGAACAATATCTCGATGGATAAGAGTGCAGGCTATTACCCTTTGAATTATCATCATCTGTGACGGGAGCAAACTGATTTTGGGTCAAGCAGAAGTCACAGATTCAACAGCTAACTCCTTCATATTAGGGACCAGTTTGGTAAGTTTGCCCCTATTCAACTGCAATGCATAGACCTTAATCTTCAAGACCTCCATACTCTACTCCAAAGAAAGCCTCCATGCGGCAAGAAAAGGGGGTGAGTGAAGGATTCGAAGCCTCTAAATTTAACTTAAACATACTCTAATTTAAAATTAAAATTAATCTTAATAATTTAACCTTAAATCTAACTAAATTAATATAAACCTAGCCCTAATTAAATAATTAAGTAAATAAATAACAGCCTCCCATGTTTAACATCTGAATTTCATATGTGCATACATGGCCATTCAATTCTTACGTATTTACATATTTAACACATAAACTTCTTATTCATATAAATAACGCTTATTCCTGTGTATTTACACATTTAAAACCTAAACCTCAATTTCTACATGAATACCCTGCGATTCTTATATGCTTACACATTTAGCACCTGAGGAATTTTCACATATATGTCATGCAATTCCTACGTTTTTACTGTTGGAGACCTAAACTTAAAATTACATGCATACCATGCAATTCCTATGTTATTCAATTCTTATCCTTTTAAATATTTAACACCTAAACTTCACATTTACATGCATGGCCATTCAATTCTTATGTATTTACATGAGTAACATGTTGATGTGTGTCAAAAGGTTTGTGGCAGTAGAATAATGAATTGTCATCTTAACATTGTACAAGACTCCAACACACATCTTAGATAATAAAAGAGAAGTAAGCAGAAAAAGACACCTCAATTTTTTATGCGGAAAACCCTGGAAAGGGGAAAAAACACAGGACCCAACACAGTTGAAATGATCCGCTATGAACGGTGAGTACACAGATCACTTTTCTCTTAAATTAGGAAATATTGTGCTACAAAGATGGTCATTGTAATGTAAAATTGTTGTTCATCAATAATAGTCATAGTCTGGTTGTAATGAATCTAGTTCTTGGTGATATTAAGTTGTAAGAGTCGTAGTCGAGTGTTATGGAGGCAGTAGTCCGCCGTAAATATAGTAAATGGTGGTTGTAGTGTCTGCTTATTGTATAGGTCGAAGTTGAAAGCTGAGATAGTAGTTGGTTGTGTGGGTCATAGTTGGTTGGCTCAGGAGCGTCGATTGTCCACATAAGATGTAGTAGAAAGCTGCAAGAAATGTGAGCCATGTAGGTTATACTTGGTCACATAGATCGTAGTGGGGAGTTACGATAATGTTTGTAGGCCATAAAGATCGATATTGGAGTTGTGTGACCTGTGGGCCACATAATCAATTGTTCATCATATAAGTTATAGTAAGGAGCTGTGATGATGTCTGTAGGCTACAAAGGCAGGAGTTGGGGGCTACACAAGTTGTAAGCCACGTAGATTTTAGTTGGTCACATAAGTTGCAGTGATTAGTTGTGATGATGTCTATAGGCCGCAGAGGTCGGAGTCGGGAGCTACATGAGTTATATATCATGTAGGTCGAAGTTGGTCATGTATGTCATAATAGTGCTTTGTGCGGACGTCCGTAGGTCGTGGGGGCCAGAGTCAAGAGTTGCATGAACTGTAAACCACATATGTCGTAGTTAGTCATGTTGGTCATAATGGTGGGTTGTGATGACGTTTGTAAGTCGCAAGGGCCGAAGTTGAGAGTCGCACGAACGATAAGCCGTGTAGGTTATAACTATTCACTGGTTATAGTGGTTAGTTGTTTGAAATCTGTAAGCAGCTTAGTTTGGATTTAAGAGTACCACTTAGGTCATAGTTGGTCACGTGGGTCGTAATAGTGAGCTATGATGACATTTATAGTCCGTGGGAGTCGGAATCATAAGTTGTACGAGAGGGAGTTTTTTTGAGTTTGGAGAAAGTCACCATCTTCATGGCGCCTTATTACACCATCTTAAGAGAGCATCATCACATTATATTGAGGATGTACATAATATCGTTACATAAAGAATAAGGGTTTTTACATAGGGAGGTTCTCAAACATGATAATTTCATACTTTACATGTAAAGGCCTCAGAACTTACAAATTACAAAGGAATGTCTCTGATACAACTAAAAATGTACTATTTTTCATGCTTTATTTTATAATGATATTGCACTTTAAAGGTATGTTTTTTTGTATTTTTGATTGTAGGTACATCAAATTAAAGAATTTAGAACGATCAGAGTAAAAGGAACGAAAATGGACCAAAACAGAGCAAACTGGAGCAAATCAAATCGAATCGGGGCACACCAGAGCCATGAGGACAAAATCCATGCACTTAAGTGCCTGTACCCGACGCTTAAGCGCTCAAATATGGCACATAGGCACCACCCAAATAGAGAGGAAGGCGCTTAAGCGCCCAAAAATGGTGCTTAGGCACCAGAGACGGTTTTCAACATATTTTCAAGAATATACGTCAGATTTGGATGATTTTTGTAGCGATACTTTGTGCATCTCTTATGGAATTCATTGTAAGTGAGAAAAGTGACTTTCTAGAAAAATTTGGGGTGGTTATATGGAGTTATGAAAAGTCACTTGAGACACCATTTGGAAGATTCATTGAATTTGGACAGTTTTGAAGAGACACTTAAGAAACTCTTGAGAAATTATAAATTAGGCTTGGAAATATTTTTAAAAACTCTCTTGAAAACTCTTGAAATCTTGAAGTAATTAGAAGAGGAGAAGAAGACCTGGAGAAGAAGAAGAAGGCTTGAACGTGAGCCCCAAGTGGGGTGACAATGTGAGAGAGAAAGAGAGAGTGAGAATTTCTTCTTTTCTTTTTTACTTTGTTCTTGGAGAGGATTGTAAGAAGATTGCTTTTGTTATATAAGGAGAGTTTGATTTCCATCAGAGATAAGTATTTTCATTATATTTTGATTTGAATATAGTACTTTGTTTGTATGTTTTTAAAGCCTTGTTCAATGAAAATTTCTTGTTGTTTCTCCATGTGCAGTGAGTAGTTTTATTTGCTCTCCCCTCTTGTAATGAATTAATATACATGTGTATGATATAGAATCGTGAATAGAGTGAGAATATATTGTGATGATTTTACTTTGTTCTTCATTTACATGTAAACTTGATCAATTTGCATGTTAAAATATGTTGTGAGAACACGTAAGATCCGGGATGGTGTTGTCTCAATCAACTGTGGTAGAATCATATTAGATTGTATGGATGAGAATGTGGTTCATATGATTGATTGTAAATAAATAGGGAAATAATCTTTAATGGGTGTAGAATTAGAGAACTTTAGAGTGACAAACTAAAGCCCCCTAATTTGTTATATTGTTTTAGGTTTTGATGCAAGATGTTAGCCTCCAGGTGGAGGGATAAGAGGCAACTCTAGAGTGAGAGGTAGTATCTTCCCTGCCCAGCCCGTCTTCAGAACTATTCAAACTTTAGATTAACCCGAGTTTTTTTTTGTAGCATCTCTAGTAAGGGTAAAGAATATAATTGCTCTTATTTGTCACAATCTCTCTCAATACTTGTTTTACTTTTACACATGTCACTAATTTCATTGTATGAGGAAGAGTACTTTTAATATATTAAACCCCACTTTCTAATTTTTACGAAGTATTTTAGTTTAGGAATAGAAGTATTATTATAGTGATAATTGTATGATATAATCAAAACCAAACCTTTATCGACCTTCCAAGCTAGGGCGTGTTATTCTAGACTAGAACTTCTCTTGAAAGTTGTTGTGATTAACATCGATCTCTGTGGGATTGATATTAGGGGCTTAATCAGAAAACTTTATACTACTTGATAACGATACGTATACTTTCGTAGAATCCCTACTATTTAAAAATATAATTAAAATCTTACTTTACTTTGGATCAAGTTTGAGATCAAGTTTTTGGTGTCATTGTCAGGGATTAAAATCTTCAAGTAGTGGTGTCAACTTCATAAATCCTTACATATAACAAAATATTGGGATCAGTCTCCTAAATAGAACCACAATATTCCACAGTACACTCATCTCCGATGACCGCATTCTAAGAAAGTATGCTGAGAACGCGCTTTGGGATTCTGTTACAAACGTCTCCAACAGAGGCAAAGATGGTAGCCCTACCACCCTCTGCGTTGGAATTGTTTCAGACCGGTACAAATCCACAGTGCTCCACAGCCTCAAAGATCAACGTCACTAGATGGTAACGCTATCTTATCAACTTCAGGGCTTCCGTGGCCTCATCAAAAACTTCACCCGCAACATATTCCCCTTCGATAATGTCACCTCCAAATGTTTCAAAGTAGCAATCTTTTTCACCAAAAATTCCTCCACAAGAACCATATTCCACAAATACCAAATGCAGGAGTTCTGCCACACCATTCTCCTTTGATGTTCAAACAATAGCAATTGCAGCTTCATGGTCAAAGACATCTTCTTTTCGATCATCACGTTTCACATAACTGTACAAGATGACTTCTTCAAGCTCCTCTGCCTCGATAACTCAGAGCCACCCAACTGGCCAATGTAATCCTCAAATGAAATTATGGAATGAATTCGAAGCCGTCAACTTGCTCATCAAGCTCATCAGAACGAATCATACTTGATGTTAACAGGGCGGAGAGGGTGAAGGGGAGGAGAGGGTTTGAGCTTAGGGGGTGCTGGTGTAGAAAATGGGAGTGTTTGAGAGGTGAGAGTGTATAAGGCATGGGAAATGGGTGAAGGTGAAGATGGAAAATATAAGGCAGGGAATGTTTCGCTGTGCATTGATGATGACAGAGAGAAAGGGAGAGAGACCTTTCCTTGTAATTTATATGTTTTGAGCTATTTACCTTTAAATTATAATGTTTGGGACCTCCATATGTATAAAATCCTACAAAAATCATTATTTTAATTTTTAAAAAATGATAATTTTTATATTTAAATATGATAGCATATCAACAATATTTTTTGTGTATATTAAAATTTAGATATAAATTGTATAAATATATAAGAATCAAGTGACAAGCGTTTAGTGTGCAATTTCATATATCAATAATATTTTAGCTCTTAATACTCATTAAATAGAAAATTATATTCATGTTTCTTAAAAAACTCTGCTCGGTTCTCTCTGGCTCTTGGCATAAATATGCAATTATTCTCAGCAGTGCTCGCTTAGAGACAGCGAAAGCGGGAGGGAGAGAAAGAGAGCCTGAGAGGAAGCTTGGCAGGCGGTTCCTGTTGCTGTATCTTCTTCTAAACCATTATTCCTTTAAAATACCCTAAAAATTCGAAACACTTTCCCATCCTTTCCTCTTTCTTCTTTGTTCTCTATGTCGGATTCATGAATTTATGCGGCAAAGCTCCCAAAAGTTTCCAACGAATCCTCTCCTTCGCTCCCCTTCTCCTTCTTTCGGCGCACTCATTCTTCTCACATGTTCGATTCCAAAGCGCCATGAGTTAATAGAACCTCTCTTCCAATTCAAACTTCACCTCCCTCCTTTCCATTCCCTTTTTTGAACTCAAAAACGAACCCAAAATCCCTCCTTTCTTCTTCCTCCATAACAGAGAGCTCCCCTGTTTTAAGATGATCGAGTTATCACCAGACTCCGACGGAGAAATCGGCTCCGAAACGGTTAACTCGAGCCAGAGCTCGATGAGCAGTGGCAGCTGCGAGCGTTGCAGCAGCTTCTCCCGTCTTTCCTTCGACGCCGCCGCCGCTCCTCCGCCAGATTCTTCTTCCAAGCCCCATCGCTCCTCCGACGCCGCCTGGGCGGCCATTCGCTCCCGCGGTACCGGTCGTCTCGGTCCCAAAGATTTTAAGCTCCTCCGCCGTATAGGCTCCGGCGACATTGGCAATGTATACCTCTGCCGCCTCCGTGATGAACATGGCGGCGACGTCCATCCATTGCTTTACGCCATTAAAATCGTCGACAAGCAGGTCCTTGCAAAGAAGAAGAAGCTCGGAAGAGCGGATACAGAGAGGCGGATTTTGAGAGTTCTCGACCATCCCTTTCTCCCTACTCTCTTTGCTGATTTCGACGCCTCCCCACACTACTCCTGTGTAGTAATGGAGTATTGTAGCGGTGGTGATCTCCATTCTCTCCGTCATCATCAACCCGACCGCCGATTCCCCTTCCTCTGGGCCAGGTTTCCATCCCTCTTTCTGGAGAAAAAAAATAATAATAAAAATGCCTCCTTTTTGGCACATCTACCTAACGGCTTAATAATTTTAGTTATAACTGCTGTCTTCCTCAGGTTCTATGCGGCGGAGGTTCTCCTCGCCATCGAATATCTTCACATGCTCGGAATCGTTTACAGAGATCTGAAACCAGAGAACATCCTCATTCGATCCGACGGCCACATTATGCTATCCGACTTCGATCTCTCCCTCGAATCATCCTCTTCCCCAGCCGTCGAGTACATCGAAGCCGACCCCGCCGCCACCGTGAAACCTTCGTGCCTCCCTGAGCGGCTCTTCCGGCGGAGAGTTGCCGCCAGACGAGCGGCGCAGCCTTGCCGGAGGTTCGTCGCCGAGCCGGTGGAAGCACGGTCAAACTCATTCGTCGGGACCCACGAATACGTGGCGCCTGAGGTAGCAGCCGGCGGGCCCCACGGAAATGCCGTCGATTGGTGGGCCTACGGTGTCTTCCTCTACGAGCTTCTCTACGGGCGGACGCCATTTGCGGGTCCCACAAATGAGGTCACGCTCCGGAATATTCTCAAGCAGCAGCTGGTCTTTCCAAAGCCGGCGGCCGCTGCCATCGCCGCCGAAGAGTCCGCCGCTCGCGACCTCATATCCGGCCTCCTGAAAAAGGATCCCTCCACACGGCTCGGCTCCAGACGCGGCGCCGCCGACGTGAAGACGCATAAATTCTTCAAAGGACTCAATTTCGCGCTCCTCCGCTCCTATCCGCCGCCGATCATGCCGGGCTTGCGCCGATCAGCTTCCTGCAAGCAGAACCAGAGGCCCGCCCGATTTGACTATTTCTGAAATCTTTATTTTGGTGTCGACACGTGGCTCGGAGCGAGACGTCGATCATCTACGAAATTTGAAGATTCTCGTTTGTCCGTAGCTATCTACAAATGCACGTTTTTGTATGGAGGTGTTGGAACTTGTTAAGATTATTTAAGAATATGAAGGTACATAAAAGACTGCTAATGGCTTAAGTAATGCTTAAACAGGATTAGGTGGCGCTTTGGCATGATAAACAAAGTTATTAATGGACGTTAATATGTACGGAGTGGTGACGTGTCTCGCTTTAATTCTGTGGCTTTTAATCAAAGTCAAGTGGGTCGTACGATCTGAGCCGTCTATCAAGGGAACGTAAGTCGGACCGCAGGGTCGCCATGTGCGCCTATCGTGCATGTGGGCGGCTTTGGTTCTGTTGGGTACCCGCGCAANGAGTGGTGACGTGTCTCGCTTTAATTCTGTGGCTTTTAATCAAAGTCAAGTGGGTCGTACGATCTGAGCCGTTTATCAAGGGAACGTAAGTCGGACCGCAGGCTCGCCATGTGCGCCCTAACGTGATTGTAGGCGGCTATGGTTCCGTTGGGTACCCGCGCTAAACGTCGGGTGTTGATTGATGGGACGCGAGATGTGCGGTGGTGGAGGCGGGTGGATTCAAGGGTGTGAACGAAACGGGTTCTGAATAAAAATAGATTTGGGATTAATTGGGCAAGCAAACCGTTACGTGTATTAACAAAAAATATATATTTATAATTTGGTGGAAATATATATATATTTATAATTCTCTTTTTTAAGAAGTGATCTCTTTAAAAATTAAAATAGAATATTAACAAAAAAATTAATAATTTAATTTAATATTATATAATGAAATATATGTTTGTAGCTATATTTGTGTGATGGTAGACATTGTACGGAAATTTATAATACATATGGTTAGAAGAAGAGTTGATAGAGGGGATGCACTATGTTTTTACATAAAAATTTTGAAAGAAAATAAAAAAATCATGAAGCATAGTCTAGTTAAAGATGTTTCACAATTCAAATGAATGCTTCAAAATTGTCTACCATTGAACCACAAAACATAATGATACAAGATTTAGAAAAAAATATATTGTGTTGCGACAATGGAAGATTGAGAGAAGGGGGTGTGCGGCAGTTCTTGATTCGTTGTCATTAATGGAGGTGGCTATTAGGCAACAGTGACCATAAACAGACAGTAGTTGCAATAACCATTCGACAATGGCTTGATGATGGTGATTTACTAATAACAGTGTACTGTGATGGCGATGTTAGTGACTGTGTATTGTGATGACGATGTTGGTTTGAGTAAAGGTGATCCAGTGATACCAGTGATATTGGCCGAGCAATGGCGATTGCTTGTCAAATGTTGTTCAGTGTAACGACGACTGTGGTCAGGAGATGATTCGATGACGACAATGATGTACCACAAGAGTGATGGTGATTCGACGACCGTGATCTAGCATAAGATGATGACCTAACATTAAGATGGTTTGGAGAGGATGATCAGGCGATGACAATGGCATACCATAACAGAGATGGTTATGGAACGTCATTTATTCGGCATAATGATGGTTGAGAGATGATGATCTAATGATGATGGTGGTATTCTGGTGATGTGACCTAACTGCTTTCAATTATAATTTGATGGTGGCTCAATGTCGATTGAGTGATAGTGGTTTGATAGTGACTCAATTTCGACCGAGTGATATTGGTCTTACTGCAGCGGTAACCCAACGAAGGTGATTCAACACAATGACTGTGGCCAGCTAATGTGTTATGAGGGTTGCAACAACTGTTGATAGTAGCAGTGATTAAAGCGGTGGTGGTTGCTCGATAATGGTGGATTGATTGTGGGGGTGTAATTCATTTGAGCTTAAACCTGTTATTATCCAAATGGTACAAAACAGTCAATTCAGAGGTACACCAAATGAAGATCCAAATTTACACCTCGCTAGTTTTTTAGAACTGTTTGCTACCTTTAAATATGACAGAGTTTAAAACGATGTTGTTAGTCTTTGACTTTTTCCTTTTTCACTTAGGGATAATGCTAAGATGTGGTTAAATTCGTTAGCACCGGGATCTATTAGAACTTGGGGAGAACTTTTACAGAAATTTCTATCCAAATATTTCCCTCCATCCAAAATTGCTAAACTTAGAAACGACATAACATTGTTTTGTCAGATTGATGGAGAGTCGATATATGAAGCTTGGGAGAGATTTAAAGATCTTCTTAGGAAATGTCCTCATCATTCATTACAATTGGTTGATAATTCAAACTTTTTATAATGGATTAGTGGGATCACTTAGATCGATTATAGATATTTGGTTGATAATTTAAACTTTTTATAATGGATTAGTGGGATCTCTTAGATCGATTATAGATGATGCGACTGGTGGTTCTTTAATATCAAAACCTTTTGATGAAGCTTATTACTAACAATTTTTAATGGCCCTCTGAAAGGATAAATCCTAAAAGAGTAGCTAANTGCTACAAATCAACAATGGGCAAACAACCCAGTGAACCAATTAGGAAATTCATCCAACCAAGGAAATGTTAATTATAAGCCTTCTTATCCTCCAGACAGTAACACTCAAATTAAGGAGAAGAAGTTGTCTATGGAAGAGCTGATATTAAACATGGGTCCACAATTGTGTAACACTCAAATTAAGGAAAGAAGTTATCTATGGAAGAGCTGATATTAAACATGGGTCAACAATTAGAAATTCATCCAACCAAGGAAATGTTAACTATAGACCTTCTTATCCTTCAAGATTTAACAGTGCACTCAAATTAAGGAAAGAAGTTATCAATGGAAAAGATGATATTAAACATGGGTCAACAATTGCAGAATCAAGGAAATCAATTACAAATTCAAGGAACTGCTATTAAGAATATTGAAAATCAATTAGGGCATATTGCTACTGCGCTTATTAACCGAACATTAGAAACTTTTCCTAGTACTATGGAACCAAATCCTAAAGATCAAGGAAAAAACAAATCAAAACGATACAATTACGAAGTGGAAAAGAATTGTAAGCAAGAGTACAAAAAGAAATAGAAACTGAAAAAAGAGAAAGTTGATACATAAAAAGAAAATATCATGAATACCCAAATTTAGAGTATCCATTTACACCAATGAAAATTACTGTGGAAAAACCTCCACCTGAAACCCAATTTAGAATATCCACTTACACCAATGAAAATTATTGTGGAAAAACCTCCACCACCGTTTCCTCAAAGATTGAAGTAAAATAAAGAGAATAAACACACCATGTTACTGTGGAGAAACCTCCACCACCGTTTCCTCAAATATTGAAGCAACACAAACAAAATAAACAGTTTTACAAGTTTTTAGAAATTCTTAAGAAATTAAAGGTAAATATTCCCTTCGTAGAAGCTTTAGAGAAAATGCCCAATTATGTGAAATTTATGAAAGATATTTTGAACAAGAAAAAGAAGTTCACTGATAATGAAAATGTTGCACTTGGTGAAGAGTGTAGTGCAATTATTCAGAAAAAGCTTCCGAAAAAATTAAAATATCAATGTAGTTTCACTATACGGTGTGTTATTGGTGGAAAATTTTATGGAAGAGCTTTATGTGATTTGGGAGCCAGCATTAACCTTATTTCTCAATTTTCAAAAGATTAGGATTAGGAGAAGTCTCACCTACTTCTGTAACTCTTTAGTTAGCAGATCGTTTTCAAAAGATTAGGATTAGGAGAAGTCTCACCTACTTCTGTAACTCTACAGTTAGCAGATTGTTCTTTCAAAAGATTAGGATTAGGAGAAGTCTCACCTACTTCTGTAACTCTACAGTTAGCGGATCTTTCTTTTATGGAAGAGCTTTATGCGATTTGGGAGCCAGCATTAATCTTATGCCTCTATCAATTTTCGTTTTATAGAAGAGCTTTATGTGATTTGGGAGCTAGCATTAATCTTATGCCTCTATCAATTTTTAAAAGGATTAGAGCTTTATGTGATTTGGGAGCCAGCATTAATCTTATGCCTCTATCAATTTTCAAAAGATTAGATTGGAGAAGTCTCACCTACTTTTGTAACTCTACAGTTAGCGGATCGTTCAGTTACATATCCTAAAGGAGTTATAGAAGAATGGAAGAGCTTTATGTGATTTGGGAGACAGCATTAATCTTATGCCTCTATCAATTTTCAAAAGATTAGGATTAAGATCACCTACTTCTGTAACTCTTCAGTTAGCGGATCGTTCAGTTACATATCCTAAGGGAGTTATGGAAGATGTGCTAGTAAAAGTTGATAAATTTATTTTTCTTGTGGATTTCATTGTTTTAGATATGTATGAAGATAAAGAAATGCCTATCATTTTAGAGAAACCATTTTTAGCTACTGCAAAAGCTATGATAGATGTTCAAAAATGAGAATTAACTATGAGAGTTAACGATCAAGAAGTGACTTTTAAGATTACGAAATCTATGAAATACCCTGCTGTTGAAAGGGATAATGAATGTTTTCGCACGAAAATTAGTGAACATTTATTGAATGAACATTTTAAAGAACATTTTGAAGAGAAAGAACAATTTGAAGATAGTTGGAAATTATTTTGGACGAAATAGAAAATGAAGAATTAGATTATGTTCAGGAAAGATTTGAGATGCTGGATGCTGATAAGAATCTAGTTACGTCAATTATAAAATCACCTGAACTTGAGTTAAAAATATTGCATAGCCACTTGAAGTATGTGTTTCTGGGAGACTCATCTACATTACCTGTTATTATATCTTCAGAATTAAATGATTTGCAAGAGCAAAGACTGTTAGATACATTAAAAATATATAAGAAAGCTTTTGGTTTGACCTTAGTTGATATTAAGGGAATCAACCCATCGATCTGTATGCACAGAACTATACTAGATGAACATTATAAACCAAGAGTTGATCCACAAAGGAGATTAAATCCAATGATGAAAGAAGTAGTCAATAAGGAAATTTTGAACTGTTTAGTGACCGCGACTTTATATATGCTTAAAAATATAAGTATTTAATATTGTTGCTAAAAGATTTACTTTCTCAGCAACTGTACCAAATCCTTAATAATAGTTATAGATTCAATAAATATGAACATAATAAATATTCAATAATTGTAAAGTAACACTTATCAACGCAAGCATACATATCGCGCAAGTAATATAGGGCTCCAATGGAGTCCTAGATATTGATCCCACAGGGAGTAAGATTAGAACTACGAGCTAAGATTTTAGAAAAGCAATACTTTAATCAGAACAATAAAGTTCAATTTGCTTATCTGTCACTAATAGACAATTGAAATAAATATGTAATTTTAATAACTATTAAAAAATTAGTTATACTAATAAAGGTTCAAATGTGATATTCATTATATAAGAAAAAAACTAATAAAAAACTAAAGATAGAAAGTAGGGTTTAATTTGTGATATTCAATATATAAGAAAGAATCCTTCTCCTTGTCAAGAAATTATAGTGAATGGATAAAGTGAATTAGTTCAAATTATATTGCATGGATAAAGTGAATTAGTTCAATTTAGATTGTGTCAAATAGGAGCATACCTATTCTTTACCAAATTATAGTGAATGGATAAAATGAATTAGTTCAAATTATATTGTGCTTTTCTCCTTGTCAAGAAATTATAGTGAATGGATAAAGTGAATTAGTTCAAATTATATTGTGCTAAATAAGAGCATACATATTTTTTCCTCTTTGGTCCAGGCATAAAGAACATTGACTAATCCTACGATATGACCGAATTGGAGATTTTAGTTTGTCACTCTAAAATCTTNTCCTCTGAATCTCTTCCTTTCTTTACAACACACATAATTCCTCTTCGAAGCAGCAAAGAGGAAGAAATCTCTTACTTTCCCTCCGCTCTTACAATCTCACAAAGAATTCCTCACAATTTAGACTCTCTACAATTGTTTCACACTTCAATTTTTGAGTATCCCCCTCTAATTTTCTGCCAAAGTCTTCTCTTTAAAGATGTGGATGAGCTTTTCCAAGAGTTGCCTAAGCATCCCTTCAAAATGTGTCCTCATCCAAAGCCTAGTTGGTCATAACCGCCGAGTTCGCCGTCGGCGACCTCGAGGGCGTCGTCAACGAAGTCGCCGACGGTGGACCTTCTTAATGAATTAATTCTTGAGTCTCAGGAAAATCTCGTCGTTGTCGGGGTCGATGGCGCGTCGACGCCCTAGTTCAAATCTTCACATTTTGGTCCTTTTCGCTCCAAATTCGCTCATTTTTGCATATTTTTGCTTCAATGACCCTATTTCATCATTCCTGAAACAAAACATCAAAAATATCTTTCTTTAAGGTACAATATCATCAAAAACAGTATAAAATAGGTATAAAAATCTCAACATATTTTCTTTTGGTCAGCTAGCATGAATCTCTTATACTAAAGGTCCACTAACAAAGTTGACATTCTTATAATAACTAAGATATATATGTTGCTACCTTTATATAATGGCTTGGGTTGAAGTATTTCCTGTCTATTATTGTAAGACATGCTCTCCTTCTATATATCACCCATTCTCCACTTACTTCCTATATTAAAAATATGTTATTAACCTATTTGATTCTTCACTAGTTGTTAATGAGAGACATAATAGTGCTATTTCATGTGCAAAATCTGAGACTGTTCGTGAGTAACACCCAAGGAATTGAGCATAAGATAAAAGAGTGAAGAAGAGAGAGAGAGAGAAGACAAAGTGTAAAAGAATGGACAATAAAAATGTAGGAATATGTAACCCTTTATTCATGGAATGGTCTTCTATTCATAGAGGAAAGGAGTTCAGTATGTGATGTCATGAAGCAAGGCTACTTGGGTAGTGAGGGAAACAATACGGATGCCTTTAGGAGCTTATATGAAAGGTTTTGATGGTATAATTTATAGATATAAAAAGTAAAAGTTTAATTGTTATATATGTAAGCATATAGGAATTGGAGGTATGTATGTAAATGCCCCAAACCGAAAAATTATGACAACAATTTAAGCAATTTTGTTTCGAATAATTTCAATAGCTGCCATTGACATAGCTATATACTATTAATTCCATTTATAGAATGGTAGTTGAGGATTTATTTCCTTGGATGCTGAGAAGAGGATGACAAGACCTTTACAAAATTTAAAAGTAAAAAAAAATTAATTTTTAATCCATAGATAAATTCCATAATTATTTTTATTATACGACTATACTATTTTTGAAAAAAAGGAAAATAAATAACTAAAAATAAAGGAAAATTCACATGCATCCCACACAACTCTTAAGTATTTACATATCTAACACCTAAACTTCAATTTTTATGGATAAATGTGCATTTTATCTTTTTATTTGTAAATGTGATTTAAAAGCTTTTGGTGGTATAAAACTAAAAAAAATTAAATTTTAGGTGTTAGATTTGTAAATGTGTTGCACGAACGTGGTATGCATGTAAATGCTTCAGGCCTTTGCGCGCGTGTGCGTTGCACGTGAGAATTGATGCGGGGAAGTGGGGAAGGGAAACCCGAGGCGGCCTGACGGCGATGGTGACGGCACGTTGTGGGGTCACGTGATGGGCCACGGAGAAAGTAGTAATCTGCGGGCCTCATTTTGACGTAATAATTATTTATTTTCCAATGAGAGGAGGCGCAGTTAATTTCTCAAAAAAGAAAAAAAATAATAATTTGCATGGGGATGGGATGACGGTGAAAGCGGAGGGGGTTTTTAGCTTTATCGGGCTGGCACGCGGGCTCAGATGGGCCGCTTTTTAGTTGACTTTAAGCCTATTGGGCTAATCGAGATGCCACGTCACTACGCGAAGACCGAGAGAGATGCTCTGTCGACATTGATGGGCTTTGGAACTTTAGGATTTACTGATTTACCGTTCGCATGCGAGCCCGATTAGGTACTTTACACGCAATGTCATAAATGGGTTCTTTTTTTTTTATTATGTGTAATTAAAATAGTAAAAAATAGCTGATGTTTTTTTTTAAAATTAAAATTGGAAATTTTAAACAAAATATGAACTTTTTTAGTTTAGCCGCAGTCGCATAAAAATCACTTGTTGAATTAATATTTTATATATTATATTTTGATTTGGACAAATAAATTTGAAAAAACTATTTTTAATGTTACATGGGAATAAAAATAATTCAAATTTAATTGAAAATTGGTGTAATATGTATAGGAGATAGACAGGTGATAAGTTGACATAAATTGCGAGATGAATTATAAAATATCAAATGATGTCCGGCCCGTAAAAAGAAAATTTAAGTGATGTGAAGTTAGAAAGCTGCTCCAGTAATAAATTCACCGTGTAATAATAATGTTCTTTTTATTGTTTATGACCAAAATTTTTTTAGCCCAATTAAAAATATGGGTTTTCATTTCACATCACTTTTATATTTAATATATATATTTAAAAACAAATTTAATAGTTGATCAACCTCATAGTCTGAGAGAGGAGGGACCCACCTTACGTGTGTGAACTTCGATTATACACAGAGATCAAACCTCCGACCCTAGTGACTTACACCAAAAGCCGCAACTAATAAGTCAGGCTAAGACACTGTACCTAACACTCCGGTCACCTTCATGTGCCTAACACTTGATCTCACACTGCAAGACGAATGCACTCAAACGGTCTCCAATCTGTGACTCTAGAAGACTCACGCCTAACAATGCAAATGCCAGCCAGAAAGTCAGGCGAGAGGAACACACACACACACACTCTTACTTGAAAATCAGAAATTTTCAAATCAAGGAAATGAATTTTAAATTTAAATCAATTAAAGCATTAAAAGGAATTAGAACTTATCCGCCCAAATCATACGTGACAACATCCTAAGGATATTTTCCGCAAAGAACGTTCTATATTTATATAAATACAATTCACAATATTAAAAAGTATAGATTTAGCATACAAACTTTACTATTTATATGCATAACATGCAAAGCCTAAAAAAAAAATAATCCAATACGACAAGATTCATTAACTCCATTAACTCAATGTTACATGATGTAAAATAGCTAAACTTAAATGTTAAATACATAAATCTTAATATTTTGAATGTTTCATAAATAAATCCTCCGCTCCATAAAAGTTGTTAATCACTTCTATTAAAATAGAAATATAACTTGCATGAAAAGTAATTATTATTCATTTAAAAGGTTATTATTTTCTAAATAAAAAAGCATTTGAAATAACTCAAAATAATGATTTTCGCCAATAAAAATTTAAATATTTGTTTTTCCTTCAGCATTCATTTTGCACCCATAGTGAAGGCACTGGAGTGCTTGCTTTGATGCAAATAATCATTATAATAGAGCAACTATCAGTACTCCAATGAGGAGGTGCCACGTATGCAATGGTCACATCATAATGCCACATGACACATCTTCATTGGAGTACTGATGCATCAATACTCCTGAGGTAATATTTTTTCTGATGGCAGACCCATCCTCAGCCTGAAATGAAAACATATTACGTCCGAATAACGGACGTGTCCGAATAACGGACGTGATACAACGGGGCAGAGCGGGAACTCAAACCTCCACTGTATCACATCCGTTATCACGCCTTTTTCTTCTCTCCAGAAATGAGGGAAAAACTTTTCAAGCTGCAGTATTTTTCTATTCTTCAACTTCAGAATAGGTGTATTCATAGCTGGAAGCAAAACATCATCAGAAAATGGACTCCATTGGTGCCCTGTAAACCAAATTCCTGCTGAGCAAGGTGGAAACTGGAAGCCTCACCGTCGAGAACACCTAAGGTCATAGAATTCAATAGCATGGCCTGAATCACTTGCTATTTCCTCCAGGATTTGGATGAGAGGAACTAATCTAAATCTTGGGTAAGGAGTTCCAAAAGGGTTGAGTTTTCTAGATGATGAAGCCAGTGAGTGCTGTATAAGAGAGTTTTAGGAACTATGGCTGAAAAGAAGCCAATTATAACCTTAATCAGATTCTATCGCAGGAACCTGCAAATGCAACTTTTGGTTGTTTGGCTCTCAGACCCCAAAACAAGGTTTGAGATTTATGAAAACAGAGAGCTCCAAGCCTCCAACTAGTTTCCCTTTGCACTGCTGCAATTTTCGGAAGATTTACAGTAAGATTTTAGACGCAGATGTTCTTAAATTACAAGAGATTTCCTATAGTTCCGTTAAATTTAATTCTGAATGATCTATTTTTTTTTCTAAATGATCTAATTTTCTCACTGATTAAGCTCCTGGAGTTCATTATATCCTACATTGGCTCATAGGTGTTGGATGTAACTCATGATAATTCATTTGGCCTGGCATGACAAATTTATATGGAAATTGGTCTACAGGCACAAAACATGGCCGATTGTAGTTCAAAGGAGCTAAGCATGACTGACTACCACGCAAAGACATAACATAGCCAATTCATTTAATTAAGAATGATTGTTTGCCTCACCTTGAGATGGAGCTACTTTAAGGCACACATGATTTGCGTGGGTGTCGTAATACAGACTGCAGGACACTCTTTATAGTCATTCTTCGTATCGAGCATTTGACATATATGATCTTTTGCAGTTGATCCCTTGCTCATGAGGTGATTAAACTACGTAGTATAGGAAATGAAGTATTTATAGGATTACATAAATCCAAATGCTGGCTTACAACCTCAAGTATGAGGAATGCATGACGACAAGAGTAACGGTGTCGATTCATATTCATAGGTCGACTTCATTCCAAACCAAAAAAAGACAACATAAATAATGTTACCAAAAGGTAGACCAGTTTATTAAACCAATCAACAATATCAGCTCGAATCCCATGCAACTAAACCTAAATCTGACTCAGCGCAACATGACAAACTTCCAAATTGTAACAAGTTAGGGCCAATCAAATTCAAAATTAAACTGCTTTTCTGATTCAGATGCAATGACACTCAACAGGACGCAACGGAGAAAAATGATCCATGTAATCAACCTCACTTAGTGTGATAAAGGATTGTTGTTGTTGTTGTTGTTTGTGTATCTGATTGGATGCAACAACTTAAAAAAAACAAAATTATATAATTTCATATTTTTAAAAAAGAAAAAAAATAATTAAGTTATTATTTTTGGGTTGACAAAAAACTGACTTTTAGGTTTCTTAGTCACTTAAGCTGCGACTCAAACCCAATCTAAATCTTACACAAGTTGATTTAAATCCGACTTTTTGCATCGGAGTGCGAGTTGGATTTTAGTGTTGGGTCAAACATTGACATTTTGAAGATTGAACTTAAAATAATGAAGGTAGAGAGGCCAAAAGATTGAGACTTGCAAACCTCAAGTTAAAAGAAACACAAAGGTTGGACTTACACATACAGCAAAACGTAAAGATTATACAGGTAGAGAAGCCTAGGAATGAGACTTACAATTCTTAAAGGCAGAGACGCTCAAACACCAGCCTTGCAACCTTAAAAAATGTCGACTTAAAGATGAACTTAAAGAGTAACTTACTTATAGTTCTTTATGCGGCCATGCAAAGTCCTTTATGCGGGCACATGAAGCCTAGAATTGCTTGGACAAACCAAATGTTCTCTTGGCGCATCCAATGAATCATCAAATAGCAAACATGCCCAGGAGCGTAGATGCAGTCCTTTCGGAGACCACTAATCAAAGTGATTGAACCGAGTCAGAGCACACCCTTGGCCAAGATTGAAGTGGAAAAGAGGTCAACAAATTAAATACATGAACAGTTTGAAACTCATAAAAAATATGAGATAGTATGCCTATATATCTTCTACTTAAATAATTAATCTTTTGTTACTGAGGTTGAAAACTCAGGCAAGAGTAGTTATAAACATTCAATGGCTTCAAGTTGAAATAACACGCTGGAATTTTATGAATGAATATCACTGACATTAACACGGTTCACCTAAGGGACACGATACTTTCAAACGCCCAACCACTCTGCTTTAGTAATGTCCACAAGTTAATTAGACAATACATATGCCATGTTGCCAAGAAAAACACATAGGTAAAAGCTGAGACGTACTATTACACAGATTCAATCAAAACGCTTCCTCCTGCTTTTACTTGCGGATTGCCGGGTCAAAATTTTCTGGCCAGGAGTTAAATGTTCATCCTGCAGACAAAATGAAAAATATTAAAATAAAAATTATAATTTAGATACCATGACCACATGTCTACATTTAGCTTGATATGCAAGATTTTGACAGAATGCTTTTAAAATCTAAGAGTTAAAATCAAGACTTAGTTAGATTGTTGACTAGAAATAAGCTGCCATTCTTTGAAGACCAGAATCACTAGTCCAAGCGAACCCACAGTTACACAAAGTTCATTGGGTTCAGCTTCAAGGAGTGCATATGAAAACAATGACTCGTGTCATGCTCCTACAAAGGGGAGCACAAATGTCTTAAATGGGTGTGGAAATAACATTGTCTTTTAAGATTTTCCAAGCAATCTTTATTTCTCAAATTTATATCTTTGGTGGAATATACTTCATGGATACACATTGGTATCCTCTAATGCGCATTACTGATGAATGAAATGGTCACAGGTAGCACATGTAATACTGACGTATCGATCATGCGTGGGTGTAAAATAAGTGAGCAAGATTTGGCATGCGGTTTGTGTTTCAGTTTTCTTACAGGAGATATTCTTGGATACAAAGTGGAGTCAACTAAAACTCGTTACTGATGCATAAAATGAATGACAAGTATCACATTAACCACATGTGTGAAGATATGCGGTATAATTTTGGAGGATATATGGCTGTAAATGAACACGTTGAGGTAAATACTAAACCGCTCAAGCTCATTTATTATTTTGTATTGAAATTCAGTCCATATCAAAAATGATGCAAAATTTAAAATCTTGTTCAAACTTGTTTATAAATTAGCTCATTGAATTCAATAGTACTTGAGCTTTATTCGAGCTTAGCAAAATCTATCTAGGGTGCTCATGATTGAGATATATCACTAAAAACAATTCTCAGTAGTTTTTCTAGTGTTTAGTGAATAATAAAATTAGATTTGAGACCTATCCATTCAACAATTTACACAATATTTTCATAACTTACACTTATAAAACAATAAATAACCTTTAAAGTGCAATAAAACATAATTTAAACTGTAAATAGCATCAACAATAAAATGAGGATTTTATTGAGCTCTTAACAAGCTACATGTCGAACAAATATTAATATATTCACAAACATAAATGAATGAACTATTTAATATTCAAATATGTTCATTTATATGTTAAGGCTAAAATTCATTCCTGGTTATTCATTAAATTGATTAAACGGGCCTTTCATGAACAATTATTAAGTTGTTCATTAATAGCATTCACTTATGATCCTAAGTTGATGTCACATTAATAGTTCACATTATTAGAAAATAAAGTGATGGCTAAATGTGATAAGTTTAAATATCAAGGACATATAATGATATTATTTGTAGAGTTTAAATATAGGTCGAAATCAAAGTTTCCAAAAGTGCGCTTCTAAATGCACATCAAGAATAAAGTAAGGAGCTGTGCTGGCCTTATGCCTCATTTGCCTTGAAGCACAAGGTCATAGCAAAGCCTGTATTTCACACACTTCAACACAACAGGTCATAGCACTGTGCGCTAAACATTAGCTCAAAATTAAAATACTATGTCAAATTTCACGATTTAGCTTAGCACTTGCTTCTTTTCACCATTGTTCCGATCGATCCTTATGAAGCCAGTGATGGGTGGAACACAACATGCAAGAAATTTTCGAAGATCTTGAACAAGATTCAAACTACTTCGGTGTAAGCTTCCATTCAAATTCTGAAACCTACTAAGCCGGCAGTATCAATTACAATAGAAGAGGATATACCCCAGCAAAAGACGAAGAAGATCATGGAGAAGAAGAAGATTGAAGGCTCGAAGAGTAGAATAGGGGATGCTTCTCCTAGATTGGTTGTTGTGGGATTTGGAGAGAAATCCCTCAATCGCTTGATTCTGTATGATTATTTGTCTCTCCAGGGTCATATGATGCGAACAGTCTGGATTTCAGCTACGTTTCGCCTGTCTCTAATGATGACATACCTGATAACAACTAATTTAACTCGGATCCTAATTTCAATTCTAACGACAATTCTCAAATCATACAAAATCCTCATAAGTCCAACGACAATAAAGGAGAAAATAACGACTATAACAACTACCAAGATTCAAATAATTACGCATCTGACTTTGAATTTCAGAGAACACCAATCGTGATAGAGTTGGAATTCTCAGATTTGAAGGTACTTGGGGAAAGCCAGTTGACACTCCAGATGAGACACCATCAGATAGTTCAAGAATTGGAGGAGATAACGAAAGTGAACTTAAGAAATGGAAAAGTGCTACCTCCGAGAATGACTCCAAAGGACAAAGCAAAACAAGTGGTTACTCAAGAGAAGCCTATTCCGTTGGTACACGAAACACATGTTCGAGAATAAACTGGAGAACTGAACAATTCTAGCCTATCTTAGGAAGATACCTACTAAGTTGAGCATTTACGAGGTTCTGATCCTGTCAAACAAAATTAGGGAAGCATTGGTTAAAGCATTACTTGATTCTGAGATCTATTTGGCTCAAATTGTTGGTACTTCCTTAGATGAGATCTGCTCGTTGAAGCAACAGTCAAATGTAACCTTTACAGACCAAGAATTGTTGCTCGATACTGTTGACCACAACCATCCTCTATATATTTTCGTCAGCATTGACAAATTCATGCTCTTCAGAGTACTAATGAATTGCGGTGCCTCAATCAATATAATGAACTTACGAATGTTGGCGTATTTGAACATTGATGCCCGCAAGTTAACAACGAATAAAATGATGTTATGATGCTTCAACTAGAAAGTAGAGAGAGCACTCAGATCAATCACGTTGTTATTGTTGAAGATCGATGACTTAGTAATGACTGCAATATTTCCTATCATCAATTTTGTGACGTCTTCTAAGTTGACCATGGATTCATGAGCATAGGATGGTTCCTTCGTCTTTACACTAATGTATGAAAAATTGCTATGAAGGATAAGAGTATTATATAAAAAAAGACTTACAACTATTATCAATACATGAAGTGGGGATTCACGAGGATGTCGCTTACTTCACATAATCAAATTATTCTTAGAGTACAAAAATTGTTTTGTATGGAAGTACGACGAGATGCATGGACTAGCACAAGTTGCAGTTCATGAATTGGGATTAGACCAAACTGCAACTCCAATCAAGCAAGCTCCCAAAAGAATACATCTAGAAATCAAAACAAGTTATAGTTGAAGTGAAGAAACTAATTGACACCAGTTTAGTCCAAGAAGAGCAGTATCTAACATGGTTGTCAATATAGTGTCAGTGAAAAAAAAAGAATGGTTAAATCCGAGTTTTCATTGACTTTAGAGATTTAAATAAACATGCCCGAAAAACGAGTTCTTGCTATTGATTTCAAAGTTGATGGTGGACATTGTGTCGTCTCACACAATTTTCTTTCAAGAACAATATGTTAGGATATAACCAGATCAAAATGACGCCAGAAGATAAGAAATTTACAGCTTTCAGAATGTCAATCAGTATATAATGTTACAAAAGTAATGCCCTTAGGATTAAAAAATGTTGGTGCGACCAACCAGAGGGCAACGATGAGTACTTTCGATAAACTTATCCAAAACTAGGTTGAGTCCTATGTGGATGACATAATGGTTAAGAGCAGACAAAAGAACAATCACCTGCATGATTTCAGAATTGTCTTTGAACAGTTACGACAATTTAATCTTTAAAATGAATCTCATAAAATGCACCTTAAATGTCACATCCAAAAAATTTTTAGGAATTGTTGTCTGTCACCGTAAAATTGAAATTTATCCACAGAAAATTAAAATCATCTTAGAAATGCCACCCCTTAAGAGCTTAACGCAATTACAAATTTTTCAAGGAAAATTGACATAGAAGCTTTATTTCTACCCTGTAAAGTAGGTATCAACCTTTTACTGTGTTGACAAAGAAAGATGTCAAATTTACTTAAGATAAATAGCAACATGCTTTTGACAGTAATAAACAGTATTTCACAACACCTCTTGTACTAACAACCCAAGTCTAGAGTAGACCGTTTATACTTTATGCTGCGAATTTGTACTACTCCCTCTGAGCCCTGTTAGCTTAGGTCGATGATAAGGGAAATAAAAACACACTCTAGGATTAAGTCTCTGTCTAATAACAACGAGGATAAAATATCATTCTATTCAGAAACATTGTGTGGATTCATTTTTTTCTACTCAAAAGCTTAGACAACACATTTTCTCATAAAGCCTTATTTCGAGGTTTAATTCGTTGCAATACTTGATAACCCGACTAACACTTGGTTAGCTAGTTGATCGACAATATTTTTGCAATTGATATAACTTTTGTTTTTCTACGTGCAGCGAAAGAGCAAATCTTGATAGGTTTTCCCGCGGCGCACATGTTATTGGTCAAGTCTCCTATCAATGATGGCTTGTCAGAAGAGCATATAATGAACCTAGAAGACCCCCAATTCTCAACGTTGGAAGATCTCTTTTAATGGAACCTCGACGACACAAAAAGACAATAGCAAACAATAATACCCAGTAAGGCAGAGATCGGTTTTGTTTCATGAAAATTAAAATCATCTTAGAAATGCCACCCCTTAAGAGCTTAACTCAATTACATTTTTTTCAAGGAAAATTGACATAGAAGCTTTATTTCTAACCTGTAAAGTAGGTATCAACCTTTTACTGTGTTGACAAAGAAAGATGTCAAATTTACTTAAGATAAATAGCAACATGCTTTTGACAGTAATAAACAGTATTTCACAACACCTCTTGTACTAACAACCCAAGTCTAGAGTAGACCGTTTATACTTTATGCTGCGAATTTGTACTACTCCCTCTGAGCCCTGTTAGCTTAGGTCGATGATAAGGGAAATAAAAACACACTCTAGGATTAAGTCTCTGTCTAATAACAACGAGGATAAAATATCATTCTATTCAGAAACATTGTGTGGATTCATTTTTTTCTACTCAAAAGCTTAGACAACACATTTTCTCATAAGGCCTTATTTTGAGGTTTAATTCGTTGCAATACTTGATAACCCGACTAACACTTGGTTAGCTAGGTGATCGACAATATTTTTGCAATTGATATAACTTTTGTTTTTCTACGTGCAACGAAAGAGCAAATCTTGATAGGTTTTCCCGCAGCGCACATGTTATTGGTCAAGTCTCCTATCAATGATGGCTTGTCAAAAGAGCATATAATGAACCTAGAAGACCCCCAATTCTCAACGTTGGAAGATCTCCTTTAATGGAACCTCGACGGCACCAAAAAACAATAGCAAACAATAATACCCAGTAAGGCAGAGATCAGTTTTGTTTCATTAAACTAGAGTAGGGAATGTTAAAATATTATTACCACTTAACAGAGCAGTGTACAAACAACGAGGAAAAATATGAAGCTTTGATACTAGATTGCAGTTAACAATCTTATTGGGGATAACGAATATCAACATTTATGGTGACTCCGAGTTGATCTATCAAATTGCTAGAAGATACAAAATTCTGAAACCCAGATTTGAACAGTATTTTAGCTATACAATAAATTTATTGAAGCAGATTCCTAATGTGACAATCTATAAGATTCAGGAGGAGAGAATGTTCTTGCAGATGCTTTAGCTAGCTCGCCAAAGAATTCGCATGTCCGCAAGAAGATTTCATTGATATACTGATACAAGGACGTCTGGTTCTCTCACAAATTGATATGAACAATCTACACAAACAAGGACATAAAGAAATAGTAGCAGTAGTCATTGAAGCTACAGAAGATTGGCTCACGTTCATATAGAATAATTACAAACAGAAAATCTACCAGATGATAAGTCAGTGGCACATCCGATTAAAAAAAAATTATTGACATACACCTTAATAGATTGTGTTTTGTACAGAAGATATTTTGATCATATATGGTTAAGGTGCCTGAATAGATCATAAGCTCGAGAAATCTTTAAAAAAATGCATTTGAAACTTTGTGGTGCTCGCAAGTCGGGTTTGAACATGAAGATAAAAATCAAAAGGCAAGAAACTGCTCTAGGCCAGTGATGATGGCTGACCGTATGAAGACCGCCAGGAACTATCACTAGTCCCATATATACAAAGTGGTTCTACATTAACCTTCGAATGTGTTGCATCTAATAATTGTGTCGTGATCATTCAAATGTTGGGACAAAAATATGTGAGTCTCGTAGATCTTCCGCCTTCAAAGAGGCACTGGCTTAGTCTCGCCGCTACAGACTATTTCTTGAAATGGGCAGAAAATATATCACTTAGAGAATTGAAAGCACAAAATGTTTTGTAATTTTTCAAAAATCAAACTGTCCAACCAAACACGATTAGTTTGATAAACATGTCAAAAATCCTTAATTTGATCTCGACCCGCCTATCACATGACTAACCCGAACTTCACATGATTAATCTATTTAACAAATTTATAAAAAAGTACAAATGAAATACATTGATACAAATAAGATATGTAAATAAATAATTAAAAAATACCTCGTAAAATGGTAAATGTAAGATAATAGAAATGAAGTTGCAAAAAATTACAAGGGTTGGTAGGTGAAAATAGGGTTGGCGATTTAACTTGAAAATGACTTACAAATTAAAAATATCATAATTTTTAACTCAAACCCAACTCAAATTTTAATTTGGTCAACTCGAACTTGGATTTTCAAGGACAGGTTTATGTCGAGTTGTTGTATTGTGTCATTTATTGACACCCCTATGAAAAAGAGACATAAGCCTCTTTACGATTTTTTTTATAAAAAGTGCTAAGGCGAGCCTCAAGGCGCATCTCATACTGTGCAATTTTAAACGAAAAATTTGTTATGATGGCATCTAAGGGGACATTAGTCTTTATTAGAAGAAAAGATATTTAGTCATTTGTTATTTATTATTGTTTAGGATAAATATGGTCAATATGTTTAGGGTTAAAGTATGCAAGAGATTGAGTTTTGCGTATTAGCTTTAGGGTTTGGAAGAGAATTACTATATCTCGAAATGTAGGAATTGGGAGAGATCGTCTCCCTCTTGAAATACAGGTGTTTTTCTTCATATTCATCTTGAGAGTTTGAAGTTACTGAAATAAAATAATGTCTTAATTTCTGCGGAAAAATACTATAACCTATAATCCAGTCGTCGCAACTGTCACAATATGCAGTCACAGAATTGTGCGTCTCCAAAAGTGATCGCCTCAGCAATTTCCCAGCCAGCCTTTACCACGATCACGAAAGCTTGTGAGGGAGATCCTAAATGTCATGATCTCACATTGGCTTCTCAGCTAGCTCAAGTCGTGACTGTATCGTTAGTGCACATCGTAGCTTCCGACATAGCTTGATCGCGATTGTATCGCGAGATTTGGTAACAAAGGTCTGTACGCCAAAATCCCCTCGATTGTATGACAATATTTGGTCATGAAGGAGTTCGATATGTCGGGATCCCGTCATCTTCTTCCCAACGAGATCTAATCTCAAATGTATCGCATGACTCAATCATGAAGGCGACACATGATTAGGTCTTCCTAGTGTCTAGATGTCATGGTCCCTTCATTGGTCCTCCCAAATTGCTCCAATCACAATTATTTCTTGAAGCTAGGTGATTGTGATCTCGTAGTTGTCTCAAAAATCACTCGCTTTGATATCATTTGATACGATTCTTGGCAGGATTTTTCACAGAAACTTGGGCAAATAAAAATTTATTGGAAGAACATCAAACACTCAAGACGAATACAAAAATAAACACTTATAATTCGAGAGGCAGACGATCTCTCTCAATTCCTACAGTTCGAAAGGTAGGAATCTCTCACAAACCCTAAACATAAGATACAAGACCCAATCTCATGCATACGTTAACCTTAAACAAATTAGCAATATTGTAATCAAGAAAGTAGATATTCTGAAGAAGAAAATTAAGAAAGAGATGAGTCACATCAATCACATCAGCTCTGAAATAAA
Source organism: Phalaenopsis hybrid cultivar (assembly GCA_002079205.1). Classification (NCBI taxonomy): domain Eukaryota; kingdom Viridiplantae; phylum Streptophyta; class Magnoliopsida; order Asparagales; family Orchidaceae; genus Phalaenopsis; species Phalaenopsis hybrid cultivar. Next base: position 93,448 of record JXCR01146618.1, on the reverse strand, counting down.
TGAATGTTTCTCTTCTATGGAGGAGTGTTTTTCATCCATGCAGGGGCGGTTCGAGCGGAGGTACACGACCCTAGAAGAAATGATGAAGAAGATCGTGGAGCTTCAAGCAAAACCACCACTGCCTGCATCGGGATTCAGCGACAACATCTTGAGCGAATGCGAGAAAGGACAACTAAAATAATTCATGAGATGTTTGGGCAGCTTTGTTGCTTTAGGTGGATTTGAAGTTGCGAGACCAGGAGGAGAAATTGAGAGCGAACTCGAGCGGCAACCATCTGAATGAATTGTGTGGCATCTGCGCAGTGTCAGCATTTTAGGCGAATCTGGAGTCATGAGATCGAGCGAAGGAATTGGGAACAAGATCGATCAATAACACTTGGAAAGAAGAGTGCGGCCTCCTAATGGATGGATCAATCTGAAGCTAGTGAGATTGACCAAAGGTTTAAGAGCAGATTCAAGCGACAAAATCTGGAGGTTTGAAACAACCAGCTAAAGGCAAAATGGCACGACATGCCATTCAGGGATGGAGAAGATCACTCCGAAGAATTTCGGCCTGGTAAGAACCCGGCGAAGGGTTGCATTCAACTACGCCAATACCCGTTAAAGCGGTAACCTTCCAAGCGAATGGAGATTCAAGAGTAAGGATAGGAACGAGACAGGCGAACAAGAGCAGAGAAGTTTGTAAGGGACCGATTTTAACATTGCAACGTATATAGGAGGGAGACAAAATGATGATGATTCAAGGTGACCCCAAGTTATGCATGTTTTTGGCAATGCTAAAGATTATGATGATTCATAATGCGTGGAAGGGATACTTGATCAAGTGGCATCGTGATCCGCCCCAAGTGCGTGTGTCGTAATGATGTACGTCCTAGTATTCTCGCCAGAAACTTGATCCACTCCTTAGTAAATTGATTAAATCTTTAAGATTAAATATTCTTACACAGTGGGGTTTCTCATGTTAAGGATAGAGCCCGGTTCGCGACTTCCGCCTCCCGCTCCTTTCCCATTTCGAGAATCGACAGCATCACTCACCCTATCGCAAAAATGTCGCTCCCGCCAAGCTTCGCCCCACTTATTAGTTTCACGAAACTGAATGAAGGTCTCTGTCTCTTCATTGCAAAACCACCTATCCCATTTGATTCCTTCGCAGTGTGTGTGTGGTTTGTGTTCCTTTGCTAGAAACGGAAGGGAAGAGAAGTGCAGACACTGGTTCCTTACGGCAGAAGAAAGAAAAAAAAAGAAAAAGATTGTTCTCCATTGGCTTGTCTTAGTGGCTTGTGGCAGAAGAGGAATTGAGTTTATTTCTCTTGTAAGTTTATCTTCTTCGGTGTATCTAGGTGTAGAGAGAGAAGAAGTGAGAGATCCCTCTTGTAAGCCGAAACAATTGACTGATGTATATTCCTAGAGTAAAAAAAATCATCTGCAACTCCGTGAACGTAGACAATTTGTCGAACCACGTAAATATGTGTGTTCTGTTGTGTTACTGTTTTCTTGTGTGAATTTTCTCATCCTATTTTTCATTTCGTTGTCAATTGTTTTACTATTTTATTTATATTACCACAAAAATTGGTATCACATCCTGTGATTTCAGTTCTGAGGAAAGACTATAGCTGCAGATGATGTGAAGGTTTTAGAGATCGAGAAATTATATTTTGGTTACTGGAGAATGCAGATAGATGACTACATTTATGGGAAGAAACTTCATATTCTATTATGAAAGAAAAGACCTGAAATGATGGATGAGACTAAATGAAATTTGTTGGATCGACAAGTTTTGGGGTTATTCGATTGACCCTATCGAGTTCCGTTGCACACGTCGTCAAGGAAAGAACAACTGCAGATCTTATGACAGTCTTGTCAGCTATGTATGAAAATTCATCGACGAATAACAAGGTATATCTGATGAATAAGTTATTCAACTTGAAGATGGAGGAAAGCGTTTCTGTTGCTCAACATCCGAATGATTTCAATACTATTACAAATCAATTGTCGTCTGTTGAAATTGATTTTGATGATGATATATGTGTGTTGATATTGTTGGAATCGTTGTCTAATAGCTGAGAAGTCATGAGGATAATACTTAGCAATTCTACAGGTAAATCTAAAATGAAATATGATGATATTCGTGATTTGATTTTGGTTGAGGAGGTGTGCAGGAAAGATTCTGGCGAGATCTCAGGTTCGAGTTCGACACTGAATGTTGATTTAAGAGGGAGATCACAGAACATGAATTTGAATCAAAATCAAAGTTTGGTCAGCAGGCAACCTGCTGGAATTGTGGCAAGACCAGTCACATAAGGAGGAACTGCAGGAATTCCAAGAAAATAGAGAATGATAGCGCAAATGTGGTATTTGAAGAAGTACGTGATGCATTACTGCTGACAGTTCATAATTTTGTTGATAATTGTATATTGGATTCAGAAGTTTCTTTTCATACAACATTCCATCGGGAATTGATGCGAAATTATGTTGCAGGTGACTTTGAGAAAGTATATTTGGCAGATAAAGAAGCGTTGAATTTACTAGAGAGTGAGTTTGGGGCATTCATTTCTATTGTTCCAAAGACATATGATAGAGAAACACAAAGATATGAAGAAATCTTGCAAGATGAAAATTCGAGCAAGTGAGAGCTGACAAAACTTCAACCAGGGAATAAAACATTACACAACAAGTGGGTATACCGGGTGAAGATTGAGCTTGATGACAGTAAGAGGTATAATGCTAGACTTGTTGAAAAAGACTTTCAGCAGAGACAGGATATTAAACATGCAGTGAGAGTTGCAAGCAGATACAAGAGTAACACAAGAAATAACTTAGAGGTGCAAGGTTATGTGGACCCTGCTGATATGTTGACTAAGGGTGTTACTCTTGAGAAACTAAAATTGTGTGCAGTTTCAGTTGGTCTTTTGGTGTGAAGACAATGGCTTTGAGTTGCAGAAGTGAATGATTCATGTTTGAAGAAAAGGGTGACACTGTCAGTGGAGAATATCAGTTTGAGGAAGGAGATGTTTTCTATGTATCGGTCTCCATATAGGAGATTTGTTAAGAATGGAGCCCGGTTTGCAACTTTTGCCTCCCGCTCCTTTCTCGTTTCGTGAATCGGAGACATCACTCCCTCTGTCGCGAAAATGTCCCTCCCGCCTCCCGCTCCCGCTCTTCGCCCTGCTTATTAGTTTCGCGAAACTAAATGAAGGTTTTCATCTCTTCATTGCAAAACCGCCTCTCCCATTTAGTTCCTTCGCAGTGTGTGCGGTTGGTGTTCCGCTGCTCATAACGAAAGGGAAGAGAAGTGCAGACAATGGTTTCTTGCAGCGGAAGAAAGAAGAAAAAAAAAAGAAGATTGTTCTTCCTTGGCTTCTCTTAGTGGCTTGTGACAGAAGAGAAATTAGGTTTATTTCTCTCGTAAGTTTATCTTCTTCGGTGTATCTAGGTGTAGAGAGAGAAGAAGAGAGCAAGAAAGAGAGAGATCCCTCTTGTAATCCGAGATGATCGACTAGTGTGAATTCCTCAAGAAGTAAAATCCATTGCAACTCTGTGAATGTAGGCAATTTGACGAACCACGTAAATCTATGTGTTCCGCTGTGTTACTGTTTTCTAGTGTGAATTTTCTCGTTCTATTTTTCGCTTCGTTGTCAATCGTTCTATTATTTTATTTATATGACCGCAACATCTCACGCAAGTATGTGTCTCATTTCAGTAATACAGGTCTCTATTGAATTCATATATCAATCCAATACGGAAGGTGGTAATGGCTCTAATGAGTGAAGTTCTAGTTTTACTATGATAGGGTTTTAGTTTAGAATGTAATTTAAAGTGGTCTTTCTAACTGTTACTCCTAAATTATTGTACTAAAGTTAAAGGCTAATTCTAACTACTCTCACTGGTTTTTGTGATATCAAGATATAAAAGATACCAATCTCTTGCGAGAGCATAAGTGGAAAATGTAGGATAGAATACTAAGAATCTAATGTGGCTAGTGACAATAAGAGCATGAATCTAAGTTACCCTCTTTTGAGTGTAAAGGTTTGGATTAACTTAGTAAGTGTTTCTTCCTGTCACCCTAAAAATTCCTAAGTTAAATCTCCTCGAATCATAGCTCTCAATCTAATTGCATTATCTTATGGATTACTTTTCCTTCACCCGTAAGTTCAATGTAGTTTTTCCTAATTGATAAAGTCATAGTCCTCTCGGATCTTTATGGATTTGCAACAAGTTTTAACACACCAATTGACAAAATTAGTTAGTAAATTAAGCATAAAGTAAAAACCATCACATTATAATTAAAAATTCAATTCTGTAAGTATCTTTGCATCCTACATATTCTACAAATGCATCACAAGAGTAAGGTAAAGGAAACCTACTCACTAAGCATAATGAACATGATGAAAACCTTCATCAAACAACAAAATAAATCCACCAAGTATGGTTACAACAATTACAAGACAAATGTAAAAGCAATACTTAGTTTTTCTCTCTTAAGAGATAAAGTCATAGTCCTACTTGCACTGATGAATTGAAACCCTTACAATATTCTCTCAAGAATCTCACCAAACACTGGTAAATATACAAACCCTAAGTCTCCCTAGAGTTTCTTTGCCTTTCTCCACACTTTCCTTGGATTCCCAAATGTTCCTCCTGCTCCCTGGTGCTTCTCCTTCGTTCCACTTCTCTTATTCTTCTCATAAATCCTCCGTCGAACAGCTTAAACCACCAAATAACTCCCAACATCGCAGTTTAGCAATTGCAAAAAATGGTTGTTCCTTGGCGCCCAGAACTTGGCGCCTAAGCACCGCCTTCTCGGGTGGACGCGCAGAGTCCTGGCGCCTAGGCGCCCAAAAGCTGATGTCAGGACGCTTGAATGGAGCGTCTTGGTGCCTAGAATCCGGCGCCTTGGCGCCCAGAATCCGGAGCCTAGGCGCCAGTTATGTGAATTTCAAGTTTACTCCATTCAACTCCTTTTTGCTCCTTTTCAATCATGCTTCGCTCAAGTGTTCTACCTATCATACCTATAAGATAAACATGAAAAATAATCTTCTCTAAAATGTAATTTCATTCAAAAATATGTGCTAAATGTAAAAGAAATTAAGCATGCTAAAATACATATCACATCGCATGGAAGAGACATGATACAAAGTTAACAGAGATTCTGGTGATCAATAAGCTACTGGATGAGTTGTTTGGGGTGGCGGTATTCTCCAGGATTGACTTGTAGTCAAGGTACGATCAGATTAGTATATGACCAAAGGATGCGCAGAAGACGTCATTTCAAGAAGGTGAGGGTCACTATAAATTTCAAATTAAATAGAACAGATTACCAAACAATGGTGTTGCGTGGGAGCCATAAGACTTGATCTAGCACTAATATTCTTTTCACCTTGAAAACAATGTGTCTTTTTACAAGAGTAATTTTACGAAAGTGTCTAAGCACAATCAATCTTATCAAACTAAGTGCAGTTTAGTCATTTGTCATTTATTATTATTTAGTATAAATATGATTAATTTATTTTAGGGCTAAGCTATGCATGAGAATAGGTCTTGTATCTTAGATTTAGGATTTGGGAAAGATTTATTATCTCTAGAATTGTTGAAATTGGGAGAGATTGTCTGCCTCTCGAATTGTATGTGCTTATCTTTGTATTCATCTTGAGTGTTTGATGTTCTTGCAATAAAACATTATTTGCCCTAATTTCTATAGAAAATACAGCCAATAATTGTACCATGATTAAATGTATATGTTTTTATATTTTGCACGCATATATTTATAATATAAAATTATTTCACTCAGCCTCAACTCATGGGGTTGTCAAGACAGTTTAGTTCATCTTTTTATCATGCTCATGTTGCTAGGGCATACCGTTTTCCAAACTATGAGTGTGATTGTGTTATATGGGAATGATTTTGAAATAAATCTATTCTGGCCACTTTACATTGAATTTATAAGGTGTATTCCTCTTTGACTTTGTAAACTAAAAAATCAACTATATGGTCTTAAAAAATATCGAAGGGCGTGATGTGGTAATTTTATAAAATTCATGAATGAAATGATATGTAAATAAACATAAGGAGATCATACACTTTTCATAAAACATTCCAACGACAAAAAAAAAATTCAATTATTATTGTACATATTGATGATATTACTAATGCAGACGGTGGCAACTAAAAAAATGAATTACTAAAAAACAAAAAAAACTCGCCGAGAGATTAAAATAAAGCAATAATTAAAAGAAAAAAAAAAAAGATTGCAAGTCTTGTGAAACTTTAATTTAACCAGGTCAAAAATTGGACATAAATAAGGAAGGAATAGAAGTTAGCATTGGACAACAATAAAGATAGTTGTGAAAAAAAAAATCAATCTTGTACCCATTTTAATATCGCTTTTAGTGGAAATCTTAGAAGCTAATTTATGCATAATCAAAAAAATATCACATTTAAGATGCTTACAAAGTTCTCAGGTATCTAAAATCAAATCCTGAAAAAAAGGGACTCTATATGGAAAACATGAAACCCTACAAATCGAAATTCATATTGATGCTGACTATGTAGGATCAACAGCTGACTATGTAGGATCAACAGCAGATAGGTAATCCACTTCAAGATATTAAACAATACAAAAACGGAATCTAATAACATAGATAAGTAAGAAACAACGCATAGTCTCAAGTTAGAAGATTATATTAGAAGATTTAGAAATTATATTAGATATATTGTGACAATACAAAGAGGAAATCTGAACTCAAAACGATTGCTCAAACTATCCATTAACTCCAATGTAAAATTATATTAGAAAATTTAGAAATTAAAGAAAAAGGAAATATGAGGATATACTGTGACAATAAATATGAGGATATACTGCGCCAATAAATCTGCCATCAAATATTGGGCACAATGTAGAACAAGTGTACAACAAAGTTAAATCGAACATGCAGAAATGGATAAGCATTTCTTAAAACTAAAACGTGGAATAATTTCCACTCCTTAAGGATTAGTCAACTCATCAACATATATACCAAAGGATTTTACAAATCTGCATTAAAAAAGATCCAAAGCAATGTTAATGTTCTTAATATAGAAATTATAGAGCTATACCATTAAGATTGAGAGGAATGTTGAAAGCAATAGGATTCCTAGAAAAGAAATTAAATAATCCAAATTTATGTGCTTAACATAGAAAAATGAGTACCATGAATTCATGTACTTAATATAGAAAAAGAAGTGTTATGAATTCATGTGCTTAACATGAAAAGAGTCACAAATTGCTCCCTTCTCCCACCGATAAAGATAAAAAGGTTTTTAAGTTCTTTGTAATTAGTAGTTTGAATTATCTTCTAGATAATTTTTGTATATAAATACTCAGTCAGAGAACGAGCAAAACAAGCTTTATACCACTTCTTTACTTTAACTAAAATTTTTGGAACCACCTCAAAGAATTAAGAATGAAAATTTAACTCAACCTTATATAAAGAGGCTGCAGATTCAGATTGCATCATCTGATTAGGAATGTGACCAAGAGACTGGAATGCATCAAGGGCGTCTAATGTGAGTTGCCAACCACTAAGGGCTGCAGTACCACTTGAGTCGGTGGCACTATCAGCACTAAAACCAGCCGCTGCAACATTTCCATTCACCCACGGGCAATAGATATTGTGGTATTTGATGGGATCAAATTCTCCAGCTTCTCGCCTGTAGTTATTCTCATCATTTTGAGGTTCTGAAAAACAGAAATCATAAGAGTTTTAGGCTATTATGGAAGAAAAAAAAATGATCAGTTACTCATGATTTCAATACACATTTACAAGGAATGACCCTGCAGTAAGCATATTGGCCAAGATCAAGAACAAATTCTCATGGATTTAAAATTAGAAATGAAGCATACAAATTATAAATAAGTATTGGCACTATTAACAGATAGAAAAACATAACCTGACAAGAAACCACATATTAAAACTAAGCATAAGCAGTTTACTAGAAAAAAATTTCGATAAGAGATGGAAATAAGTAGGGCAAAAGCTGCCAAATGTAGGAAATGGGTTACCCTCAAGGTCATTTCCTATAGAGAATGTAAGATAAATTTTATCTTGCATGGTAAGAGAAGTATCTCTAGCTCAGCATTATCTATCTTGCTTACTTCAGGAACAATAATGCTAATAGCAAGGAAATGTCCCAAATCAAAAGGTTCATGGATGACAATCATTTTGCTTCCAATTCTCAAGAGCGATTATATCGTTCGTAGAAGGTATTTTAGAAGTGGATTTTTGCGGGGAAGTGATTGAGGAATAGCAGGGAACAAAAATATGCGAGGTTGACGGCATCTAGAAGGGGGTAGGTGTCTTTCAGCGGCTGCTTGGCGGAAAACAGCAGTTCAAGGGCGAAACAGCGAGGTACAGTCAGCAAGGAGAATCCACGACCTGTTCCTGGCAAGCATAGGCACTCCACTTGTTATTGAATTAGGCTACAACACTCCGAAGATAAAAATCAGAGAAAGCTTTTCCAAAATACATAAAATCACAAATCAGAAATCCAGAACAGTCCGATGCAACAAATATAAAAGTCTCCAAATAGGAAATGCCTAATTCGAAAATAGGAAATCAAGAAAAAATATAAAAGAAAAAAAATTATGTTGTAATTGATCCCGGATTGCATCCTATGCAGGATGCCTACCGTGCTGCAGATGGATCCGCGAACTGCTGAGAACCAGCGGTTTCGCGATCCCGTGTTTCCGCGGTTATACAGACGCTCCACAGCAGCGATTTTTAGTTCTTAATTCCCCAACTTCGATGATCCATCAGTGTCTTTTTCTTGGGTTCGAATTTCCTATACTCGATTTGCAAATTCTTTGTTAATCAAAGAGAAGGGTTTGACAATCTTTTTATCAAATAAATAAACATAAATAAGTATATTGGTAAAATGAATATTTATCCTTGTTTAACCAGCCATCTGCATTCATAGTTCTGTTTCTATATCTCAAGATTTAGGAAAGAAACTTTATTGAACCCAATAAACAAATCGCTATATGAAATATTATTTAAGCCTTTTTCTTTATAAATTTATTTTGACGTAGGAACAGTTACTGGCAGGGGCAGATGGACAGGAAGTGGAAGGTTACACCAACCTTTAGCAATATTAACACCATTATGAATATATAGTTGGATCCACCGTGTTTCGATGACAATTACAACTGTTACTTAATCTTCCATGATGGTCACAAAAAGAGTTAACTGGTGCAACCAACAGAGAATAATGCAGCTTGAAAAAAATGTTTCAAGCTAAAAATGGAGAGATACGGAACAGAATGCATAAAAAGAAGAATTAGATTAAGAAGCATAAGAAATAACGACACTTAAGCAGAATGAAATTCAAGAAAAAATTATAAGAACTTCTTTTTAATGCTATGAGGGCAGAGACTTGTACAAACAGGTAAAATTGGACCAACCGATCTTTCAGAATGCTATTCAACTAATAGATAACTACTCTCATGCTCGGGAATACTTCTTAGATATAATTTAAATGTAGACAATAACAAATAAATGAGAATTTCAGCAAACCAAAGTATTCTAGCATGAGAATCTTCACCAACTAAGAGAAATTAAGTATAAATAAGTGCCAAGACTCTGAGTGAACATCAGCCGCACTAAGTTCAAATTCAAGGCTAACAAAACAGTCTAAACCACTTAAATCAGCAGCTGCATAAAAAACTAAATAGCTTAGGAGCAATCATTTCAAATTAACTGAAATGTAGAAATGCAGAGATTTAGCATAAAGAAGATTACTAAAAGGGAAGAAGTAAACTATGTCAAATTAAACTTTATATCCGACAATTAAATTAATAAAAAATGAGATATCATAAAACAAAAGAAAAGTTAAAAGAAAGAAATTGTGTGAAACAACGTAAGCATCTGTTTAATGCTACGGTCAATAGACTCAATACCCAACATCCGAAACGTTAATTTGATGCAAATAGAGTTTGATTAAAGAGGCAGATCTCTCATGGTGGTATAAGTATGAAAACTAATTTATATGCAAGAAGACCAAAAAACAAGTTCAGAAGCTGATGCAAAGCTTGGGAATGAGTGAGTAATCATTACCTGAACTAACGCCAATGACATTATCAGAAACCAGAGCACCATCACAAGTAATTGTTTCTTTTCCAGTCTGCATCACCTCCCCCCTGGATATTTCATCAACAGAACATATCATTGCATTGCAAGAGAGCGAAGGATGGACACTGCTTTCATGACCCAATGTATGACTCATCTTCTCTCCACTTTCAATGGAGTCAGCTTTAATGGAACCATAAACCTTTGAACCACTATCAGCCTTTCCTAAAGATCTAGACATCATATCTTGCATATCACTGTGAGGATCCTCCCTAAGAACATCATCAGGAACAAACTCATCCATTAATCCAGGTCCTGGAGCAGATTCACAACTTTGGCCCATGTTTTCAGTTACTTCTGCTATCATCCCTACCTCACCAACAGCACTATAAGTTCGGGGCAGAGAAGTAGCAATCCCATGAATTTCAGCTTCATGACTAGTACCCACACCAACACTACCTCCACTGATCCCTAAACTGAATATATCCCGAGCACTTGCAGTGAAAGTTTCTGCATTCAGTACTTCTTCTCCTTCTATCGTACTGCTTCCTCTCATTTCTCTGGCAACACTTACAGCACCATGAGGTATGCAGGTGCTCTGTTGGGCAAGATTACTATTGTCAAATTCTGATGCACCATTTGTGTAATTAAAATTAATGTAATCAACATCTCCAGGACAATTTTCAACACTTTCCATAGAGTCTTCATCATCACTATGACAGATGGTATCCATTGCAACAACAGATGATGCATGAGTGGAATTTCTAGTGTCTGGATAACCAAGAGCTAGGTCACTTCCATCTTTGAAGGAATTCAGTCGAGTTATTGTTACACCAAGATAACCATGACTGGGTCCAGCTCCTGAAATGTCCATCTTGTGCGATAAATCCTGTGAATTGAAGTCTTCAAGGCCACGAGCACGTTTAGATGGACCATCAGATTCATGTGTACCTCCATCAACTTCATCATCATCACGGTTAACAACAGTTCCTTCGATACTGTCAGCCTGCTGTATCTTATCTTGTGGCCTATCAACTGTGCTCCCTCCATCCTCTAAGCTACGCTTCCTACTGCTTGGACCCCTTGACTCGAATGAAGCCGCACGATCACCAACCTCACTTTCTGCAGGCTGACCAATTGTAAGATCTCTACCCATACGGCTATCATCTAAAGGATCACCCTCTGCAGGCAAGGTAGACGGGAACCCTTTAGCAATTTTAAGATTCAAATTCACAACAACATTTGAAGCTAACTTCTTCTCATCAGTAGTAGCAGCTTCGTCGTGGTCTTCCATTTCTTCCTTGTCCATTTCACCTACACCAAGGCCCCCATTAATTCCACTAGCAGCACTGGTTCCATGTATTGGGCCTAATTTTTTGCAATTATCTAAATTAATAATGTTATTTGGGTCAGGACGAGCCTGCCGGAGAATTGTTAGGAAGTCCATAACTCTGACGGTGGCTCCACATAAGCTACAATCTAATAAAGGATATCTCATATCGCACCATGATTCTTCAACTAGCTTTTCCTTTCCTCGTTTCTGTTCAGCTGATGCAGAAAGTGCGTGTTTGGAAAGTTCAGGAAATCGTGTATAGGGATATCTATCTTCATTAGGACCAAATGAGCATGCATTTCTAGCAGACTGAGCAGAATACTCTTCAAAATCTTGCACATTTGGAAGCCATCTAGGCTCCCAACCGCAAAGGCTGATAAGCTTCTGGGCCTATTCAAAATTTACATAAAGAAAATGAAAACTAGAAACTCATTGTTGTTGAAATTCAATATCAACAAACCAATAATCATCCAAAGCAAGGAAAAATGATCATGCCTGAGTATGATGAAAGAAGGGATCCTCTCGAGATATTTCATGCATAGGCATGGTATTGGTTTTAAATCCTATCTCTCCAGATGAAAATAAAGACTGTGATAGGATGCGCTCGATCTGTGCACATCTTGACAGTTTCATGAACTCAATTGCAGAAGAAGCTATTACAGGCAGACAGGGAAATTGCAATAGTTCATCACAGCGGTCCTTAAAACTCCCAATAAGCGCTGATGCAGGAGTTGGAGGAAACTGCACCAGACTGTCGACACAGCAATTTCCTTTCCAAGGACATGTGACTTTGTGGCCAGAATCAAGCTTCTCAGCAAAGGCTTGTACAGCATGATCAACTAGAATAAAACAAACATGAAATAAGCAGCAATGAAAAGAGGCCATTCTGTAGGGCTAACTGAAAAAAAAGAATTCCATCACGCATTCACAAACAGCACAAAAACTTTGAAATCATTCATGTTTGCTAAATACTATGGCAAAAGAACAGCTAGCTTCATGTTCAATTTAGGAGTTGTAAAAGAAAAATGCAAGGACAAATCATAATCATCATCACCATCATTGTTGGCTATTCCAAGCTATTTTAGTAAAATGAAATAATGAACAAGGATCAGAAGTGGATTTAAATAAAGTCCAAAATCCTTGAATAATGGAATGATTATTGAAACAGTTGAAATTAAAATAGAAAATTAGAAGTGATAGAATCATACTGCTAATTAATCCAGAGAGAAACTACAACTGACAAACAAAATCAATTAATTCTCTTAAAAAAAAACACCCGAACAACCATAAAGATTAACTAGTAATTTGCAGTATAATCCATACAAGATTTTTTTTAGAAACAGTACTCTCTCCATGCCTTGTACTAGTCGACAACATGAAGTTCAAAGTGTATCATTTGGAAATTTTCAGCCTACAACATTTTACTTTATCAGATGAAAGAAAATTTTTAAAAATTTTAGTAGTAAATAGATCATAACAGTCTAAATGCAAGCCTGAAAATAGGCTAGTCACGTTCGTGATTAAGTGAGATCCACAAAAAAATTGTTAGAGAATAAGCAATGGCCCTTCTTTGAAATGACCCAAAAAGTGAGATGAGGATGTAAAATGAGAAATAAATTTATATTTTTTTAAGAAGATAAATAAATATAGATCTTTAATTCCATAAATGGCCTTTACTAAGCAATATTTAGTCTATCAATTAATTAATTAATTATTACAATTAGTTTTAGAGATAGCAGTCTCAGNAATATATATATATATATATATATATATATATATATATATGAGTAGTACTTTTAAAAAAATTAATTGAATACAAGACAACAAAGATTTATAATCAATGCAAAGTATTAATTAAGAAAATAGAATAAAATTTATTAAATTAGATTTAAATGATGTTTTAATATAAACAATAATTTCCAATCTTGCCCCCAACCTTTAACATCTTATGGCTACGTGATTAGGTTTGCCAAAACGACTTTTTATTCGTGAACACCTCGTGTTCGGCTAGCTATCGAAATATAAATCAGCCGAACACGAATTGAGCTTGGGCTCGCTCGTGTTCGACTCATTTTCACCCCTAATAACATCCCCTTCTATATCACCATCACTTTGAACAATAAACCCGAGATATCTAAAATGTTCACTCCTTTTANTTTTTTTTTTTTTTTTTTTTTTTTTTTTTTTTTTTTTTTTTTTTTTTTTTTTTTGCGATTCAGAGTTCAATTGTTATAATTACATGACCATATCTAGTTTTCACAACAATGTTCTTGTTTAAATTAAGTAAATATTTAAGATGATTTGCGAAAATAACAAACTAAAAGGGTTTTGTTGCTGTGTTCCCAAAACTATAGGTGTCTAGATAAATTAAAGTTAAAATAATGTGATAATGAAGAGAACTGTTCAGGGTTAGAGAAATCCAATATATGAACATAACCAGTGTAGTGGTTAAAGAAATTTGATAAGTGAATGCCTCAAGATGGGCAAAGGAATAAAAACAAGAAAGAAAATAGAAACCTAATAGGAAAGGCCACAAAAATTTTCAAGTCTCAGTTCATTGTACGATCACTAATAGAAAACTCACACTCATTTTATAGACTCAGAACTAAAATACTTACCTAAAGTACGTTATGATGAGAAATAAAGAAAAGCAACACTTTCTTTACTATATACAAATTACAGTTTAAATCAAATTAAATTTAAAGGCATTTACTTAAAAACTATGTGCACCAACTCTCCAAGACCACAAAGAACTCCGCTCTAGAGATTTGAAGTGATGTTGACAGGAGATGATTATAAAGGTTTTCAACTAAAATGTACAGCTATTCAAATTCTTTCCAAAAAAGGGAGATGAATATAAAGTTCCCCTAGAAAGGCAGCAATAAAAGAGAAAGCCGTCTCTTTGAGGAAGAGACAAAGGGGATGAGCATAACTATTTCAACAACCTCAATAAAAGATTCTCTTCACCCATTCTCAAATCATGATCAAATTTGGAAGGAAATACGCAAACTTACAGGACCTAATTGATGCCTGTTTGACCAACTTCATTTAATTAAAATAATTGGCTAAAGCTGAAGCTGATTTTTTTAATGTAGTGTGGAGTTGGCAGCAATTTGAGTATGCACTATGTAGGTCTAGTATTAGAATGCTGCAGATGTGAGATGGAGACAAATGTGGCTCCAAGAAGCACAAACAAAGAATCGTGAGAATTTTGTGAAATGCATTAAAATGGGAGATGCATAAAAATGAGAGCAGGTCGAACCAACCTAAAACGGAAGCGAACGGCAAGTGCAACTGTTGGCAAATGAGTGGAGGAACACAGATTTCAAGCTAGAAAGCAAAAACTTGAGGTATACAAGGGTTGAAAGGGAGCACGTGGTAGAGTTTGCTTTTGATCAGGACTCGCGGCCTTGCAAGGCAAACTGATGTAATCGACGAGAGTATCCGAGCAAGCAAGGGTATGCACTGTAGTTGTGGTAACAAAGGGATGGAGTAGGAAACTTCATAATGTACATGACATGATGAGTCCAAGGCCATAATGACAGTTTGAGTTGCAAAACTGAGTTGGAACTGAGTTGGAATGGCACAAATGGAAGTTATATGGAGTTGCACAAATGTCGTAATAAGTTGTCGTTGTGGCGAACAAGAATGTGCCAAGAGGCAAGTTGGTGGAATTGATATCACAACATTATGCAATCTACAAGAGATAAGATATCAGAGCAAAAAAAAATTGAGACAGATGGAGTCGAAGTTGGGTTTATACACCAAATTTTGACATGACGGGGCTTTATCACATTAATTGGGGTCTTCTACATGACTCCTTTTTCTCAATTATGTCCTATTGAGTGTCATATTTTCATTTAATTCTAATGAATTAAGTTTATGTTATACAACATGCCCAATTCTTTCCATGTATACCACTACCTTTCTTAACATAAGCCAAATCTAAAACATCTACTCTCCTAAGAGGGTCATCAAATGGACGACATTTAAAATGACCAAACCATCTAAGGCAACTCTATATAATCTTGTCGGTCCTTAGAGGTACTCCAACCCTTTCATGGATATATTCATTTGCAGTTTGTCTCTAAGTGTAAAACCACTCATCTGCCTCATCTCAACAATAATTGGCTTAATTTTATGCTTCTCTTTTACCGGCCAACATTCTGCGATATAAAGCATTGCATGTCTCACCAACATCTTATAAAATTTCCCTTCAGGTCTTAGAGGTACGTTCCTATAACATAATAGGCCTGATGCATTCATCCACTTCAACCATCCAACTTGAATTCTACTAATAACATCTAGGCCTGTCAAAACGGCTCATTGTTCGCGAACAGCTCAAGTTCGGCTCGTTCGCTAAATTAACGAGCCAAACACGAACAAAGATATGTTTGTTCGTGTTCGGCTCATTTTTTGCTCAAAATACTACTCATCAATATATATATATATATATATATATATATATATATATATATATATATATATATATATATA